>WSYH01009347.1:0-26241 GCA_036426205.1 Ascaphus truei | reverse complement strand
TATTTGGGTGGGGGTAGTGTTGTAGGTATTTGGGTGGGGGTAGTGTTGTAGGTATTTGGGTGGGGGGTAATTTTTGTGCTCAAATTATATGGATAATTGGGATGAGGGTGGGTTATGTGTGTGTATAACCAGGGGGAATGAGTGTGAGGTGAGGGGATTCAGGGAGCAGGATTGACTGAGGGGGGTGTTTGAGTGATAGCGGGGAGGAGAAAGAGGGGTGGTTTAAAAGAGGGAGGGAGTAAGCGAGAGAGGGATGGGAGGGGGAGAGTGAGGAAAGAGGGGGTAGGAATGAGACCGAGGAAAATAAATACGTGTGGAGAGGGGGAATAAAAGAGGGGTCTCGCAAGGAAGTGTGAAAGGGGGGGGGGGACTTGCAAGACCGCCAACACGGGCAGGGCATGGGGGGGAGGCCTGTTTAAACTCTTGTCCTGGGCTCTGGAAAATCTATCGGCAGCAAATATAAGGAATTGTAATAATAAAGCAAACTTCTCCAATACTCATTCCTTTTAAACTCATAATTTTATTGGATTAACATTGCTACTAATATATATATATAGACCTGCCTAAGACATGCAGATGAGCATACAGTTGTATTTACATTTGCATATTTGCTTTGCTGTGGAGGGTTTTTGTCACTTTTTTACTCACCATAACTTAACTCAGTATTATGGTTGGCCCATCCTTTAGCTTCTTTGCATACCCAGTTAATCAACCCCACACTGATGAGACCCATTAAGGTCGAAACAGCTGTCTGTGGGTGGTTTTCTGGGTATACACCTTAACCCTGGCTGTGCTCAAAGCTGTCACCATGCAGCAAGCTTAAGCCTATAGGGAACCATGTTAAAAATGTTTTTTGAAGCAAAAAGTGGCACTGTGTGCTCATTTGCATGTCATTTCCCAGAATCCCTTGCTGCAGTGGAAGTGCTGTGTGCTGGGTGATAATGGGGAAAGGCGGGGTTGCAGACCTAGTACACGGTGGACAGACAGAACCCCTATTAGTAGTACTCTGATCCAGTATGAAATGGTGATAATATTAAAATAACTTTATTAAATGACAATATCGTTAAAATATTGGGGTTTAAAACAATGATTAAATGATACCAAGTGATTCTTACTCTATGGATATGTATATCCAGATGAGTGTACAGTGGTATATTAATGTCCAGTGTTAGGAAAGTTCACTGGCCCTAGTAGTCCTCTATAGAGTGGGCTGTGATTTAAAACTGGCTCCTACAATACAGAAACTAAATTACAATGCATTGATCACACAGTTGACTATTAGAGATAAGGTGGCGTGTTCCTCATAAATTTTACATTAGGGTTCCTTAACAAAGAAAAGGTTGGAAACAAAAAAATTTCTGCTGCGTTATGCATTTTGTTTTCCACTCTGCGGCTTGCGGTCCCCTTTTAATGGTCAGCCAAGCCTCTTTTGGCGAGGAGTGCGATACATGACTGTCAAGGTTGAATGATCAAGACTATCGACACCATTATGTTGGCGCTGTCAAAGTATCTAGATCACCAATTATGGAGTCCATGAGCGCTTGACGGTCTAGTGTCACTGTCTGAAGCAATTATCGCGAATTGGGCGGTAGAACAAGCCTCCGTGTTACAGTCACGACCACGAACCCCAACAGTTGACCCAGTCTCTACACAGGTGCACCAAAAAATGCGCCCGCTAAACATGCGGGTGATGCCACTCGCCACGCGATGCTAAGTCACCATGGGACCAGCCTGCACGTTGAGATTGAGCAGGGGGTTTATTCCGGGGCAGAATAATTCATTTGAGCGCTGGGACCGTCCTACTCCCCAAATATACTTACCTCCGGAGCTGAAATATACGTTCATGGCTCAGAAACACTGAAATGCTTTGATCACAATAACTAAAAATATACGAACAAAAAGCAAGAAACTGAACCCAGGCTGCTGCTTTCTTTGTAAGGAAAGGAAAGATTAAAAAAGACATTTCTCACATAATAATAAACACCTGTTCCTTTTAAATTATGTAATCTTTTGAACATGGCCTTAAACAGAAGGATATGCTGATAACATATATGTTCAAGTGGTGCTTAAGAGATAGTTGTAAATGCACAATTTCACGTCACAAGCTTATGTAGTATGACTGGAAATCCCAACTGCACATGGGGTGCCTGCAAAACACACGCCAAATGGAAAGTTATTTAAAAGGAGCCAATTCAAGCGGGCACATTTAAAAAAAAAAGAGATATAGTTTACTAGATGTTCTCCGTACAGATTAAGGTGAAGAATTGTTTATTAACTTGCGATGATTACCGCATCCCAATGAACATAGATCCGAATGATTTGGTTCATGAATGTTTATACCGACCGGGTGCAAAGGGATAGTAATGACAGACAAGAACACATAAGGAGAACAAAAGAGTCTCCCCACAAGATCCCTGTTTACTGCACAGCAAGGCTGATAGATGTAAAAGGGTTCAAATACCCTCCACAATTGTATGAATATAAGCTGCAAGAGGGATGAGGTAAGGAAACGCTCCAGCACCTGGGGGAGGACAATTACCAATTAAAGCATTAATAAGCCTGATCAACATACTATAACAGTTTATTGACTCAAAATAAACGACGCATCATGGTGATAAAGCTCTAAAATTACTGTAATTTAGAAAACAATTAAAATTATCGTCAAAAAGTGTGGGTGACACCAAGGGGGGGATATATTCAATAGGTGGAGTATGTGATCTAATGTGAATAACAGAATGTGTAAGCTTTAATAGATAATATCAACCGGGCAGGTAAATAAACCCAGTTACAAACGTATTGCCCACCAAAACATTCTTATATTTGTGAGACTCCTATATTGGGCTGGGTGTGCGGGTATGAGGCAAAAATATATGTAAAGTCCGCAGTCTATGACATACAGCATCATTGAAAGATAAATAATACAATATGAAAAAACGCGATGCTGAATGTTCAGCATCCAAACTTGCGATGTTGTATTAGGTAATGACCTTTTTATTTTGCTAACATTTATGTATAGGACAATCTTTCGCGAGACAGAATATATAATATGACACACACACACACCAAACACACACACCACCCACACACAAAACGATTACATTTAAACAGGGTGTCTCGGAGCGAACCCCGTGGTAACTTCAGTTATGGGGACCTTGCTATTCCGGAGATAATACCTCCTGAAATTCTGAAGGGATGGTGCGGTAACAGGTAGATGATCTGCTCAGCAAGCAAGCTTGATTTAAACAGTTTTTTCTTAAATTGCTCAGCGTTCCATGACCCATAGTAAGTCGCTTCCAATGGCCACCATGGCTTTCTATTGGCCCGCAGAGGCCTGAGGATCCTAACAGAGGACACATATGTGCAATCCTGTGAAGCCACGAGGAAGAGCTCGCTTACCATCACCTCAATTCTCACTGAAATTAGTTAAGTATACTCGGAAAAGAGAGCAAAGGTCCCCGTAGCATGAAATTCACGGTTCAGCTACCACAGGAGTTGCCATGCTTCAAACATGTAAGCCTCGGCAATGGTTGTGCTGGTCTGTGTGCGGTCTAGGGCGCCGCATGAGGCTGAAGGGAAAGCGGGTGATTTCCCTGGCCATTAGACCGCGACAGCTGTTGGGTGGAGCGGGCCAGTGACATCCAACCATTTATGAGATGGTTCGCCCTCACTGGTGGGAAACAAACTCTGCTCAACGTGACGGCCATTTCGCTACGACAAACGTGTGGAAAATTTTACATTTTCCTAAAGACCTACGCTTCGCGCGCTTGCGACGAAGTGTAGGCGAGCCCTCTACTACAGCCGCTTCATCTGACAGTTGTAGGGCACCTCAGCCCACAAGCAATATCCACTGGAACAGCGGTTATAAGGGTAACCAAGCTTGATTTTTAAAAAAAATAACTCTATGCTGTCATGTACCAACTATGAAAATTCGCGAAGAGTTGTGTTCTAAACGAGTGGTGTGAACAAAGAACATAACATAAGCACCATTGGCTTGGTTCAGCAGATTATTTTTGGGGGGGAAGGGGGGTAGGGCGAAGACGGGGTTTGGGTTGTAGGTTTGCGGGGAGACTGCTAGTAATGTATTAGTTGGTTTCCAAACCAAGCAAGAGCAGCCAAAATTTGTGTCATTCGAAACCATTTAAAAATAACCTATGCTGGTCACACAACGGTATTTTTGAGCGAAGGATGAATCCGAAGTTTAGGATGGCAACCTAAATTGTTAAGATTTTTTTATTACACACTGTTAAACAAAGACACTAGAAATTATAAGAGCGATTGTGTGGTTCTTGTACTTTAAGTTTGAAGTGCCAAATTATTAAATACATCTACCATAATATTGAGCAATGTAAAAAACAAGTTCACACCACAAAAATCAAGTACACTTTGCATTCTACAGAAAGTAGATTTGTATTGCCTTAATATCGTAATAACAACAAAATTACGACTAGATTTCAAAACACGTGACTAACTACAGGTGTGGCCACAGATGCGGATGACAAGAAGCAGGCTTCATCTTCGGTCCAACTTGAATGCATATGTCCCCATACTTCAAGGACAGCATTCACCTTCGTGCCAGCGCTCACCGAACGCAGATCAGGCGAGCTCTGGCCTGCACTGCTGAACAGACCAGAACCAATAGCGTCTGTAGGGAGCGGGAAGCGCCGGAGGTGGGCGGGTAGTTGGTAGGCTGGGCTGGCTCGAGACGGTCATTTTCAGGGACCGCTACTTCCACTTAACCCCCTCCCTCCACGGGTCTGGGCATGTTGAGCTGCGATAGGGATTAGTAATCAAAAGCAAACAATAAACACGCAGTCACCACACACACCCGAAGGCATCACACACACACACACGATCACACACACACACACGCAGGCCACTCACCAAACACACACACATCATCCGGCTATGCACAACACCACACAACGCAGGGCACACACACCACACGCCGAACACAACAAACGAGAGGCACACACACCAACCGCAGGCACACCCAACACACACGCAGGCACACTACACACAACACAGCAGGCACTTTACACGCAGGCAATCACACCACACAGCCATCGATAACACACCACACACAACGCAGGCACTACACACACACACACACGCGGGCACTCCAACCACACACACCACACGCAGGCCGTACACACCCACACACACCACACACGCAGGACACACACCACACGCAGGCCAATGACCCATTTACACCCGATAGGCATATAACTATCTATACTGCAGTTTTTATGCTACGCCACCACACACCAACCACGCTGGCTACATCACCTACCAAAGCAGGCACACCCACACACGCAGGCAGAACACACACACGCAGCACACCACACTACACGCAGGCACAAAACCACAACAACAGCAGGTCACACACCACACACACGCAGACAACAACACACAACACACGAAGGCACTCATACAGCAGAACATCATCACACACACACACACAATCACCATTCACACACACGCACACGCACAGGCACTGACACACACACACACACGCATGGCACCCACACAACACACACGCAGGCACTGCAAACACACACACACGCAGGCACTCACACACACAACCCAAGCAGGCATGGATCCTACCCACACAACACACGCAGGCATCACACACACACACACGCCGGCATGTCACACACAAACACGCAGGCCTCACACAACAACATCGAAGGCATTCACCACACACACCCACGCAGGAACTCACACACACACACGCGGCCACTCACACACACCACACGCTCCGCGCAGGCACCACTCTACACACAACCGCCACAGGCAGGCACTACACAACACACACACCAAGCAAGCGCAGGCATCACACCCGCATCACGGCAGGGCACTTCACATCACGCACCAGCCAGCAACTCACACAACGCACAGGCAGACCACTCCTACACCACGCACAGGCAGGCACTCCCACACACTTTACATTTTGAACCAGGCCAGGCACATTCACACATCGCTATCAGGCAGGCACTCACACACGCACAGGAAAGGCAACTCGCACACGCAAGGCACTCCGGCAAGGCAGCTACTCACACAGGACAGGAACTCAATATATGGAGGCAGAGGCACTCACAACAGGTTACACGGCACTCACACTACGCTAGGGCACTCACACCACGCGAAGGCAGGGCAACTCCCACTATGCGCGCAGGCAAGTTGCACCCCACACGCGCGCAAGGCAGGGCATTCGACCCGCGCGCAGGGCATGGCACTACACTCCACGCGAATCAATTGCAGGTGGCACTCCAACACGCAAGCAGGAAGGCATTATTTTCACGCACGCGAGGCAGGCACTCCTTTTTTATACGCAGGCAGGCATGACACATCACACAAGTCACGCGCAGGCAGGCAATCCACACGACAAGCAGAGCGGCAGTGCACTACAAACACGCAGGCAGGGCACTCAAACACGGCACGCGAGGCAGGCAACTACAACATAACGCGCAGGCAATGCAACTTACGCAAACGCGCATTTGTGCAGGCAATTTTGTCACGCGGAGGCAGGCACTCACGAGCAGGCTAAGGCCATCAAGCATCAACGAGCAGCAGGCACTCACGACGCCTTTAACGCGCAGGCTGGCACTCACGATTTATTCGCGAAGGACAGGCACTCACGCTCTCACGACGCAGGCAGGACTCACGTACTACGCGCAGGAATGGCACCTCACGCACTCAAACAACGTTTAGAGGCAAGGAACAACTCACGACGCGGAAGGAGGCACTCACGCGCAGGCAGGCACTCACGCACGCGCAGGCAGGCACTCACGCTTTTACGTCGCCGGCAGGAACTCACGCTCAGCGCAGGCAGTGCACTCAGCTACGCAAGGAGGCACTCCACGCTTAGCGGCCAGGGCAGGCACTCACGCTTACGCACAGGAGGCCTCACGCACGAACAGCAGGCACTCACGCACGCGCAGGCAGGCACTCACGCAAGCACAGGCAGGCACTCACGCACGCACAGGCGGCACTCACGCACGAACAGGCAGGCACTCACGCACGCACAGGCAGGCACTCACGCACGCGCACAGGCAGGCACTCACACACGCACAGGCAGGCACTCACACACGACACAGGCAGGCAAGCAAACACGCCAGGCAGGCACGCACACAAGCACAGGCAGGCACGCACACACGCACAGGCAGGCACTCACACACGCACAGGGCATGCACTCAAACACGCCACAGGCAGGCCACTCACACAGCACAGGCGGCACTCAAACACGCAACATGGCAGGCACTCACACCCCGCACAGGCCAGGCCACTCAAACACACGCCCAGCAAGGCACTCACACCCGCATCCGTCGGCACTCCACACGCACCGCAGCACGCACACATACATGCAGGGCACTCACACACGCACAGGCCAGGCACTCAACACGCACAGGCAGGCACTCACTCACACGCACAGGCAGGCACTCACTCACACGCACAGCATGGCAGGCACTCACACACGCACAGGCAGGCACTCACACACGCACAGGCAGGCACTCACACACGCACAGGCAGGCATTTTCCACAAACGGCACAGGCAGGCACTCACTCACACGCACAGGCAGGACTCACTCACACGCACAGGCAGGCACTCACTCACACGCACAGGCAGGCACTCACTCACACACACAGGCACTCTCACACACAGGCAGGCACTCACACACACACATGCAAGGCAGGCACCACACACACACACGCACAGGCAGGGCCAAGGAACAACACACCACACACACACACGCTCACTTACACACAAAATGCAGGCACCCTACAACATACACGGCACCCAAAGATTCTTAGGTCACTCACGCTGCCTTCCCTCCACACTTGTCCTCACCGCTCCCCGACACCTCCCCTCCTCATTGGCTCACAGCGCCACACCACGTGACGCGTGTCGAAAGCTTGCGGATCACAATTGGTCTCTTGTATCCCTGCTGGGGGGGGAAAGCTTTACGTGCAGGCCCAGACGCCGATGGTCCCGCCCTAAGACAATAATATACACTTATAGAACACTTTTGTATCAATCTACTGATCGGAATTCCCTCGCGATTTGTGGAGGTATTTTAACATAATTTGCTACCCAGTACCTACAAGCTGTTCTTAAGGGGGAGTCATCCATCCTGAGTGGTCGAGGAGTACTGAATGACTGGCACCTGTTTTAAAGTGCAAAACCGGTAGCACTACCAATTTGTTCTACATTAATGTTTGCAGCACTGGTTCTACCAGAGCTGAACTGCACCACTTAAACATCGCAGCAGGGACCTATCACACCAGATAAGACCCCTACCCTAACTCTTAATACTAAATCCTCCAATACCAACGTACCCCTACCCTTAAAACCCGAGCGGTCTAGACCATTGTCACGGCCATTTAGCCCCATTCATCTGTACCTAGCCGTAGGGACACATCTATAGCCGCCAGTCGTTTCGCCGCCAAGGGTAAGCCCCTAAGCTAAAAAAATACTATTAATCCTTAACCCAACGCACAAAAAAAATTCTTCAAATCGTAACCTGAATCATAAGCCTTAAAACAACGTACTTTATTGGAAAAATGGGCGGCGGGCTGATTTGTACCAACGCCAGCACATTATTAGTGGTCTTGTTTTGGGCCCCAAACACGGTGTCGGCAGTGGTCGCAACGGAAATACCCGCGACCAAATATCCAAATTCAGACTCTGTAGAACGGTATTTCCATGTTTAAATGCCCCGGTCACAGGGGCTAGGAGGGAGCCGCAAGGGCATCCTATTCTTACGTTGTTTACTTATATAGCGCCAAAAGTGTATATTCAGGCTTTCACAAAGAATAAAGTAAGGGGAAAGGTTGGAATTCATAATAGACAATAAATATTTGGAGGCCGTGTTATATTGGGGAATGTGCGGACAAGGTTCGTGCAAACTTTTGAGGTCTTCTTTCTTGTATCTGCGGTATTTTTCTGGCGACTTCCTTTGGGACAGAAGTGTGTTCGGGCGCTAATGTGCTTTTATTTGTGTCTTGCAGTGTGAAGCTTTTATTATTTTTGTTTTTTTGAAGATTTTTTTCATTCAGCATTTGATGTTGGGGGCTTAGGGTGAGGGGGGCGTGAGGGTGGATGTGATGCGAGGTGATGTGGCAAGTGGGGTGGGGGGAGGGGGGTGGATTTTGTTTTTTTGATTGGGTAGGCGGAGAGGGGTTTTTTTTTTGTTTGATGTTTTTTTTTTTTTGTTTTGCAGCAAAATCAGACAATAGGATTAAGTCAATCCCTGCCCTGAAGAGCTTACAATCTAAGTGATGAGATGGGAGATTTTCTTTTAGAGACTGGGTGAGGGGAATACGTTCTTCTTAGATGCAGAGCTTCGGTCAACAATGGGTGGTAGGAGTGCTGTGGGTGTGGGACAAATAGCCCTGAGTGCCAGGCTATTGGCAGCTTGATTATTGGCCTGGGGCGACATGTAAGTCGACCATTTTTTAAGCACAAAAAGCTCCCTGGCTGACGAGATAATAGCATGCCCCACCACAGGCAAGATCTATGGAAAGTAGGGGATAACCGGAGCGAAATATGAACAAGTAGTTCTTCTGCCTGTATTTATGACCTGCTTCATTCATTTTATTTTTAAGTTGGACGGCTACACATTTAACCATTTTGCCAGGATTCACCAAGTTGCTTTACCAGTTTCTGCAATCGTGCGGTAACTGCCAATACTAAAATGGTAGGTGAACAAGGGATTGCGTTACCCAGGACCAGCGTTTAGGTGAATCTCTCCGTCTATTTATAAAACCATCTAATATTTTAGGATTTTTCGCTTACCGACAAGTCTGCTGACACCGGTTAGCTGTTTTTTTTTCTTTATCATGATGTGGCCCTGTCCTGCCATGGCGAGCCCCTGTTACAGCAACCCATAATCTGTTAAGTGTTTTACTAGTGCCAACAGCTGTACAGAAATGGACATTTTCGCCTTAACTCGTGGATGAGAGGGATAACACCCCCTGGGTTAATATTACCACTTTTCCCACATCCGCCAAAACATACATGTGTGATTGTATATACACAACATAGACCACATTTTAAAGGAAGGCTCAAACGATTGGTCTGGGGGCGTTGTAAAACCTAAGGCCCACTGGGGTCATGTTGGTGTTATTTACATCAGACATCATATAGGGACATAAGACCAAGGCGCTTGGTACCAGGTCAATCGATGCTTGTGTATTTCGGGTTTGTCTGGTCACAAGGATCGCATTGTGCGAAATATCATAACTAGCGCAGACTCTCTGAGGCCTTTTACACCGCTGAGTACGGGGCTTACACCGCGGGTCCCGGGGCCTTACACACCGCGGGACCGGGGCCTTTACAACCCGCGGGACAGGGGCCTTACAAACCGCGGGACGGTTTGGGCCTTACATACCCGCGGGACCGGGGCCTTACAACCGCGGGCACCGGGGCCTTACAACCGCGGGGACCGGGGCTTCTTACACGCCTGGGACCGGGGCTTTACAAACGCGGGACGGGGCTTTACATTATTTATCGCGGGACCGGGGTTTTTACAACCCCGGGACCGGGCCTACAACGCGGGAAAATAAAAAAACCGGGGGGGGGGGGACTTAAAACCGCAGGGACTAGGGGCCCTTCCAAACCGCGGACCGGGCTAAAAACGCGGCCTTACAACCGCGGGATTATGGGGCCTTAAAATTCGCGGTGACCTGGGCTTACAACCGGCGGGGGACCGGGGCCTTACAACCGCTTGGGACCGGGTTGCCTACGAGCTCACTGATCCTGAGGATATTTGTGGTGCGCTTCCATGCTGCGTCTGGTACTCGAGCAGACTACAGCCACTCTAAGCGGGGACGACGGCATCCTGTCGGGCTGTGTCTATAAAGCCTACGGCTCGGCAGCTGCCGGTAAACCAACACAAGATCGATGTGATTAGACGTCAGACATAACGCAAGTGATGGCGGCCACTTCCGCCTTCTGCACAGCCTAGACAGGAAAAAAAAAATGGCGCGCGGGGGAAGGGGCCAGATGTCCGGCGAGGATCTATTTTTAGTATTTTTTGAGTTTCACTAATAGTTAGGCAGTAATGATATCAACTGGGATAAGTTGACGCACAGAGACGTGACACGCCCGCGCCGCTGCGGCCGTACAACAATAGGAAGGAACGCACAGGGGGTTGTGCGTGGGTACTTGTGACGTACTCGCCACAGCGGTCATCTTGAAGAAAAGGCCTGGCGGAAATGTTGTCCTATTTAGGCGTAGGGTTTACAAATATTGTAGCTTAATACCTCTGGCCACGTGAAAGGGTCAATGGCGCTGGTTTCAGGTCACTATTAAATAAACACCAGTATAGTGTAAATGAGCTGACGTGTTATCCCAATTGGTACTAGCTTTGAGTGTGTGCGGTTCACATTACCAGCACTAGATGGCAGTGACTTCTTGTGTAACGTTAGAGCAGGTTTCCCAAACTTTTTTCCGTGACACAAGTTATTTTTTATATGGGGGCCAGGACACTTGGGTGGGTGGTGTAAGGGGGGCCAGGGACACTTTGGGTGGGTGGGAGGGGGCCAGGGACAACTGGGTGGGTGGGTGGAAGGGTGGTTCAGGGAACTGGTGGTGGAACGGGGGCAAGGACACTGGTGGGTGGGAAGGGGGCCAGGGCACTTGGCGTGGGTGGGAAGGGGCCAGGGCCACTTGGTGGGGTGGGGAAGGGGGAGGGACCACTTTGGGGTGGGTGGGGAGGGGGCAGGGACACTGGGTGGGTGGAGGGGGGCCAGGGCCACTGGTGTGGGTGGAGGGGTGACAGGTGGGGCCAGGACACTTGGTGGGTGGAGGGGGGCCAGGGTTACTTGGGTGGGGGTGGGTGGGAGGGGTCCTCAGGGGACAATTGGGTGGGTGGGTGGGGGGTGAGGGGGGCCAGGGACACTTGGTGGTGGTGGGGGGTGGGAGGGGGCCAGGGGACACTGGTGTGGGTGGGCTGGGTGGGAGGGGGCCGGGACATGGTGGGTCGGGTGGGGGGAGGGGGCCAGGGATGAGGGGGCGCCAGGACATGGGTGGGTGGAGGGGGCAGGGGACACTTGGGTAGGGGGCCAGGGACACTTGGGGGGGTGGGTGGGGGGAGGAGGGGGCCAGGGACACTTGGGTGGGGGTTTGGTGGGAGGGAGGGGGCCAGGGACACTTGGGTGGGTGGGTGGGGGAGGGGGACAGGGACACTTGGGTGGGAGGGGGGGACAGTGGACATTGGGTGGGTGGGAGGGAGGGGGCAGGGACACTGGGGGGGTGTTTGGGTGTGTGGGTGGAGGGTTGGGCCCGGGACACTTGGGTAGGTGGCGTGTGGACGGAGAGGGCCAGGGACACTTGGGTAGGTGGGTGGGAGGAGGGGGCCAGGAGGAAACTTGGGTAGGGGGTGGGAGGGAGGGGGCCAGGGACACTTGGGTGGGTGCGGAGGAGGGGGCCAGGGACACTTGGGTGGGTGGGAGGGAGGTGGCCAGGGTACAACTTGGGTGTCGTGGTTTAGTAGGGAGAGGCCAAGGGACAATTGGTTAGGGGCCGGGACACTGTGGGTGTAGTGTGGGTGGGAGGAGGGGGGACAGGACACTGGGGGGGAGGGAGGGGGCAAGGGACACTGGGTGGGGGTGGGAGGGAGGGGGAAGGACACTTTAGGGAGGGGGGGCCAGCGGACCACGTGGGTGGGTGGGAGGGAGGGGGCCAGGGACACGTGGGTGGGTGGGAGGGAGGGGGCCAGGGGACACGTGGTGTGGGTGGTAGGGAGGGGGCCAGGGACACGTGGGTGGTTTTTGTGGGTGGGTGGAGGGAGGGTTTGGACAGGGACAGTGGGTGGTGTTGTGGTGAGGGAGGGGCCATTGGGCAATTGGAGTTGGTTGGGAGGGATGGGGGCCAGGGACACTTGCTTAACAAATCCGTGCTCTGGAAAAGTGGGAAAGATGCTTTGTAAAAAACGTGGTTTTCATTTGTCCTACCTTATCAGGTAAATCCCAAAATGTATCAAGTTCAGGCTCTACTCCTTGGATATCACCTGTGGTGGCCTACTAAGGCTGATGTTCTAGGGCCCCTACTTTTCGCTTAGTCAGTGTTCATCAAGATCTTCCTACAGCTTGAAGGGGCTTCAATAGACTGTCATGCAGATTGTGACAACAATCTTATATGCACACTAGCAATAGCCTCTCCGACCTTGAACACATTAATTCTATCTGATATGACTTTTGAGAATTGGAAAATTGGATTTCCCAAAACAAAACTGTTTTTAAACACTGACAAGTACTTGTAACAATGGTATTTGGGAACCAAGGCGAAATTTTAAAGCTTCATTTATGTACTGACGCTCCAGATCAGAACCAACTGTAACACCACCCTAAATATTGTTACTAGTTTAAATAATTTGAGGCATAGGTTTGACTCCCATTCAAGATTCGGGATGCACATTACAGTACCTTGACATCCAACCTAGGCCAAACTAGTGTAACTTTACAGGAACAAATTCGTCCTAAAGTCCGCGGTCAGAAAGCGTATCTTACAGCAGATGTTAATACTAATTATCGACTATGGGACATGTAGTATACGGCTCTTGGACACCGCAAAAAAAAAAAAAACCCAACCTTGCCAAACTTGACACCCTCCTTTCCTATGAATTCAATATGCAGTTTTTGTTCTCCTATATGCAACTACACCACACTCACGCCCGAAATGCTCAAAGAACTAGAGTCGTCATCACTCAAGGTGGCTCGGCGCAAAGTCATCTCTTTCCGTATTGCACTTCAATTACCTTTTTTGGGCGCCAGTTACCCCTCTATCTGAACAAGCTCCTCACCCTACCACATGGCTAGCACTTTAGCATCTGATGATCAGACTCAAAAAGTTCAGTATATGGCAATAATGGTGTGCTTACTAGTCCAGAAAGAATTATGAGAGTGTATTCAATTCATTAATAGGAAATAATACCCTAGCTAACTATGGGAGTGGGTAAAATACTGGGTGGAGTGGTATATCCAGACTATAGCATAATTACCTGAAGGTCATTCAGAAAAGACATTGTCACAAACAATCTCCACTGTACTATTGGAGGATAGCCTATATGCTGAATTCCAGAACTCACCCCACTCAGTAGTAGAGAGATGATCCATATTGGTAATTATCAGAGAATCTTTACCCACTCCTATGAGCTGTGAGGGTTCCTAGTGGCGTGTCCAGGCCACTTGTAAGAGTTGGCGCAATCCAAAGAAATGCAAATAAATGCACAAAAGCACGCATGCCAGGGACACAGGTCGTGCAACAAATGAAAAAATATTTATTAGCCGCTGCTTTTGGGCAATTTTTTAATTTTTTTTGCTTTTCTTTGATTGCTCAGACTCCAAAAGACGTTCATGTCCCAAGGTCAGGCAAAGTACCGACCACTCCTCCTCGTTACCTGTGAACCCCACAAGTGGAACAATCTAGGAGATTCACAGCCATCACCAGGCTAAGAGCTTTTCAAAACTAAAGCTTGTATCAAATTTTAATCTGGTAGTAACTGTTTACATACCCCATATAGTTAGTATCTTTTATGTGCTATGCTATGTCTTATATATATGTATACCCCTTCCACGTCACTTATGTAACTGCTTATTTGTAACCATGTATTATTTGTCTTAACTCTATGTACTAGGACATTACTTGAAAACTTGAGGAGGTAACTCTCAAGTATACTTCCTGGTAAAATATTTTATACTATAAATAGAGCATTACAGATACTGTAAACAGTGTGGTGTTAAAGCGAGAAGGGTGAAAAGTTGTTTAGTGTGAAAAACATGCAACATTTTCCTACCAGTAAGAATTCTTCATGTGACATTGAGCTATAAATAAAATACTACATACGAATATTTCCTACAATGTGGTAACACTGTAGAGCTGTAGAAAAAAACAATGCTACCTTTCAGAATGTCCATGCCCCTTAATTTCTGTGGGTCATAGTAGGAAATTGGCACAACCTAATTGATGTGAACAGGAGAGCTGGGAGAAATGCTACCTGTGATGAATGTCATAGTTTGTCAAGTTATCTCCATCACCCTCAATCCCATACCTGGTTAAAGGGTAGGAAAATGTCACCGGTGTAGTGATGTCTTTACAGGCGATAGCTGTGGAGAATACGGCTAATCTGAGCATATCATACTGATCCAGTAACTCCTGAGTCTATTATCACCCTAATCCACTAGCCTTTCCAACTCTATGGCCCCGCACCTCTGGAATTCTGAGGTATTTTTTTTCATTTAAAGAAACTCTATTATTGTCTGCAAAGCCTTAAAAATGCCATTATAGGTTCTCTGTTTTTACTGTGTTATTTATGAAAAACTGTATGCATATAGTGTACTGTATGTTTCTTGTAACTAAGTACTGTTATATCTTTGTATATTTAAATCGGAACAGTAATCCTTGGGCTCTTTAACAGGACCTTACCTTTGTTGAAGGGATTCATAGAAAGGTTGCATTGGTCTGATGAGTCTCAGCAGGGAGCTGGTAATTGCAGATACAGAAAATTAACCAGTCTACACTGGCTCATCAGACAGTAGACTAATGTAGAAATTCCCTCATGATTAAACTGCAGGGATTGTATTTAGCAATTGGAGGTGTTTGCTGATAGAGAGTTGTGACTAGGGAATAGACATATGCTATTCCCGGACACAGTGGTCACTGAAACCTGCAGAGTGATTATACCACACAGACACCAAACCAAGTTAACGGATTTCTGCGTGAGGAGATCCTGGATAACTGTACCTCTTTGGATTTGGTTTTCAGAGGCTGTGTAAGAGGCATAGCATGACAAGCCCATCAGATAGGGACTGGAGAGTGACGTTAGCCCTTAACAAGGGATAGGCTGTTTGTTTATGGTGTGGCTTGCCTTAGGCTAAGGCCCCGCTCCCAGAGTCAGCGCGGCTAGCACTGCAGACAGGCGGGGCGATTGACACTAACAGACCGGCAGATAGGACAGGTGCTTAGTGAGCAGCCGTGTGTGGGAGGTGGGCGGAGAGGAGGATTGACAGGGAGGGGGGCGTGGCTTGAGCGGGAGGGTTGTTATCACGCTACTCCCACCCCCCCTCCCTCCCTCACGGGCTGCAGGAGGGAGAAGCTGATTGTAAGTAAAAACAACACACACACGCAGGCACTCATTGATCATACACACACACACAGACACGGCACTAACGCACTCCTACACACATGCGCGCACCACAGGCAGGAACTCACGAACTCAAACACACCACAGCAGGGCAGGGAACTCACCCACTCAGGCACACACATCCACACCACACAACACATCAGGATGGCACGCTTATCGCACTCAGAACATCACAAGACAGAGACAGGCACTCACGCAATCATCACACAAACAAACACACACACACAGGACAAGAAAGCAGGCACTCACGCCACTCATACACCAACCACACACATGGACATGAAGGCAGGCACTCACGCACTATACACACAACACACACAGACATGAGGCAGCCTCAAGCACTCAGGCACACACATACATTTCAAAACACAGACAGGCCTCATACGCACTCAGACCACACACAGACAGGCATTATCACGCTTTCACCACACTCCTACACGTCCCGAAGCCTCTCCTCGATCCGAAGGCCTCCCCTCCCCATGGCTCACAGCCACACCACGTGACGGTCCAACGCTAGACACCACACATTTTCTTTTTTTTGTGGCCCATAGCAGTGACGCGCCACAGAGTGTGTAGTGCGCTGTTTATGTGCCGCCTGAGGGGACCTGGACGGCTGTGTAGGATCCCATGCTGGTGGGGAACTCGCGATGTGGCCGCCGATGGCCAACGAGCGACAGCGGGAACGAGCCTTAAAGTGATGGTTTGCCGCATGGGCTGAAAAAAAAGCCCGGTTTATTTCCCAAAATATGTCTCCTGGTTATACCCGGAAATCGCCTCCGACAGGCTCTAATTGAACTGTCGCCCCCTGCACGTTTTAAGACGTAATTGCATTTCGACAAATTTTTGCTACAATAGTTTTTTTGTGTTTAATTAGGTATTTTCGTAGTTTAAACAGGGTCCAAAAACCGTGAGAGTAAAATTACACTATATTTTTGGTGGTGGCAGCAATTAAGGTATATTTGTGACCGATTGAGGATTATATACTTATTTTAGGGACCATGCATGGGAAAAAAGTGAGTCAGCAGAGAGCTGTATTATGTATGACAATAGGTACCACTTGCTACAGTATGTCAAGTGGGAAAGAGACGCCTCCAGAAAAGTGACCCCAACAGTCGTAGGAACAATTGTCACGGGGCGGGCATGACTGCAAGGCTGGAGGACATTCTTGGAACGGCTAGCAGGCACGGTAGCACAGGCAGAGGTCAGACGGTTGGTAGTGATGAGTCAGAATAAAAAGCCGGGGTTCAAGGGCAACAGGAGTTAATGAAGTAGTATGTCCAAATGAGGCTCTGGCAACATGCAACGACCAAACACAAGAGCACGGAGCTTTTGTTACAGGGAAACCCAAAGAACGAGGTGAAGGAACGGCAGGTGAGTTATAAAGGGTGGATGGACGAGGAGGGACAGATGCTGAGCACCAGACAAGCAGAAGTTTCAGAGAGACCACCCGAGAGTTCTCTGCAGGTAATCAAGAACAGGACTCTCTTTTAAAAAAAAAAAAATTCTATATCTATCTTGCAGAAAATTCACTTTTTTCATGAAAATGTGGAATAATTAATTATTGGTGTCTGTCACAGTAGATGATCTAAAAAAATTATTTAGAATTGGTGACAGTCGATGGATTTTACCCCCTCCCCCCCTCATGAAGGGCATAATTAATAAAATGGTAGGTTGTGATGAAGATGAAGAACACTTATAAAGTGTGGAAACAGAATTATTGCCCCAAAACTCTACATAAAATGTTTCCTGATAAAAGTCTTATGGTCACTAGGAAGGCTAAAAAATATATTTTTAGTTAAGGAGTGCGAGCAGCTGTTCAGGCATTATTGGTTTATGCACAAATTAGGCAAATCACCTTACCTCGATCACAAAACGCGCCCAATGAGTATGGATACCTTGGGTCATTCAATCTCCCCAGCTATCTAAGTTGCAGATGAGATGTCTGACTGGCACGTGGCCCCTCTTATGTAACCACCTCGAACCGTTGACGGATTTTGGACTAGCAGGTTTACTTATTTAAGTTTGAACGTTTACGTAACCTGCATCATTTTTCCCACCAGGACAACAGTTGTCAAACGATGCCGCCTACGAGCCACCAGGGCAGCAGATAATTTGGCCACAGCCTAACGGAAAGTCAGGGGAAAGTTAATTCAAGCGATTCAGAATGTACCATATATGTATGTAAATTGAAATCCCACATTATTACCTCCTTCAAAATCAGTCTGTGGTACCTATATGCGATTTTTAAAGCAGACATTGCCAAATATGCTAACAATCGCTACCAATAACGCACAAAACATGACGCTTCGGAAAAAGACGCCCTTAAAAAACTGTCCTAGTAATAGTGTGATATTATTATTTTAATAAAAGGGCAGCATTAAGGTGGCACCTGTCATAACAATGATACATAGCATTACAAAAAACAGAAATTAAAGAGCTCAATTGCATGGTTGACCATCAAATTGGATGAGAACCCCAACTCCGACTTAGCTAGGAGGATAAGGAGATTATCAGCTTGGCCTTAACAACGGCTGGTATCGGGACTGAAGCAGAATTATCACAATAGAAACATCCCCACAAAGCCCACTGTTTTATACCCTCCCAAAAAAATAGAAATCTTCAATTACCTCCAGGGCGACCAATAATAGCAGCTACACTCACTTAATCAACATTAGGCCTATATATGTGGATTAATCCTCAACCTATAGGCAGAAAGCACGCTCATACGTGAAGGTTCCAATACTTTGACTTTTAAACGAATCAAAGATATTCACGAAATGGTACTCTGACCATATTATGGTCAGATGGAACGTCTCACAGCTTAGATACAATATAACCTCCCGAGGAAGGCTTAAATATAGTGAATAAAACTGCTTATTGCCACTACCAGGGAGGACAGTCCCACACGAAGATATTATGCTCCTATTACATTTACATCCTTCAGTAATTTGTTGTGGGTTTTTAAAATATTTAAATTAAAAAAGAGCCATTTTTTTTGCAAATTAAGGGAGACTGCGCATGGCGCCAGTAACATGGCGCTTCCGCGTATGAAACGTTGTATTATGGAGATTTGAGGAGAAGTACTAATATGAACTATAGAAAGGGACCTCGCTCAGACCCCTAGTAAGGTTAATGAGGGGCTGCCTGGGGATGGGCTTATGATAGATTGAATAATGTTGTGTATCAGAGAGTGATACACCAAAAATCCCTTTAGTAGGCGCCTATGCAGACTGAAAATAAAAGACGGTGCAGGTAGGAGGAGGAGTGGTGTGTAAATAAAAAACTTATTAAATTTGTGGTATAAATAAAACTTTATTGAATATTGAGTTAGTAGTGGACACAAAACAGTATAGTGCTGATTACTATACACTGACTTTAATATAAGACTGCTGTTGGTCTATATCAATCCTCGCGTCAAGCGTCTCCCCAAAGGTTTGCTCCCATTAGTTCTGTCTCCTTGAAGTAGTGAAACATCTTGTGCAAATATGCTCTAAATGTCAATAATCTAGGTGTGTTATTGTAACTCTATGACATAGTAGGTAGGTTATAGGCTCTACCGAGGACTAAAAGAGAAGTTTCACGCAGCCCAATTTAACTAAATGTGACACACTGCGCAGCGTCATTGTACAGTTAAAACATAGACGTCTGTTTATATGCGAGTTGCGCAGATGCGCGGGGCAGTGCGTGAGTAGTAAAGTGGGTATATGGGGTATCGGGGGGCCCCTCTCTTTTTCCTTCGTCTTATTACATTTCTGTTAGTAACAAGATTAGAAGGTGTAAGTAACTGAGGGTGTCGGTTAGGATAATGTTCAAATAGTGATTACACATAGTGACACACAGGAGCGTTGGCTGGGATCACTAAGATGTTTAGTTGTATGACCCGTATATATGCGTATTCTTTGTACATTGGTGCCGTTTTCATGTGTTCAAATGTTTGTGCTGTATACTCGTATTAGTGTGGCGTCTCAAAGGTGCCGAGGACGAAGGAGTGCTGTTGCACCTTGTAGCAGGAAGTAGTAGTGAAAAATAGTAAACGCAGGTTTGGGGTTTGGTAATATTTTCATACGGTTGGTCTTGGTTTGGGGCCCATGTGACCGCACCTGCTGCTATGTAAACTGCTGCAGATGAGAAAAGGTATGAGCACACGAGACCTCAGGTAGTCAGAGCAGCTGGTCGTTAACAGGGCTGCATGGAAAAAAAACAGCATGGTAGTATTTAAAGCAGGCAGGCTGATTTTGATAGTAATAGCAAAGTGTGCCCTGTAGCGCACTGACACTTTTAAATGGGTGTATCAAATGAAAGTTAGAACACAGGTCCAAAGCGCGAATAGAGGAGCTAGTAGAGAAGCTGGTTTCGTGGTTGAGGTATGAATCATACAGTAAAGACCGACATGCTGCATGTTTCGTCACTTGCGTGACTTCATTCCTGGCAGGTGGGCGTTGCTTGGTTTCCAGGTCGACTTTTTATACCCTGTGTTGCCATAGCGATCATGGGAGCCAAAGCTGTCTGTAGGTGGATTGATTGCATGAGTTACTGCATCTAAAACTGACCTACAGTTTTTGTATGTAATACAAGAGGAGGAAATTAACTTTGCTGGACTTGTCAAAAAATTGGGTGTGGTGACAACACTAAAATGAGTTGAGATGGACTGTGATCTGACATTAGTGTTCATAGGAAAGAGTAGTAAAGACAAAACCTTCGTTTAACGCAGATGGATAGTGGGTTTGAGCAGATACAATCCACCTGGCCACCGTTGTGCAGGATGTTTCTTTATCCCAATTCCCCCTGCGAATGACTGGGGAACATGTCTTATGCCTTGAAAAGATAAAGCGTATCAAGTTCCCTGACAGTGGTGGTCCCTATACATGACGGAGGAGACCGGGGTTGTTGTCCAAAATTCCTGATAGATCACTAATAGTTCCAGGATGCGTTCACGGAGGTCTCTGCTTGTCTTGCCAACATAGTGTTTTTCCACATAGACAAGTTCTCAAATAGATAATTCCACTGCCTGTGCAGTGATAAACTGTTTTATGGTGTATGTTTTTGTGTTGCTATTGTAAAGGTCTTGCCTTTCCTAAACAGTAGCCACAAGCTTGGACTAGTCAGTGATGGCACTTTATTAGGACTCTTTGACGCTCACCAAGAGTTTGTACTTTTTCTGTTGTTGTCCCAAGCGATAAAGTGGCGTGTTGCCACCAAACCAAATTTTAATGTTGGTTGCCTTCCAGGAATAAGATCATTTTGATCTTTAAGTCATCATAGTTGGGTGATTATAGGTATTTTGACGATTCTGTTTTTGTGTGGAGGGGCACTGAGGACAAGTTACTGTACATTTTTTGTTACTTAAAGTCCCCTCTCCCTGATAGGTTACTAATGTCTGGAAGATCTAAGCAAGTATCCTTTTAGACGTCCTGTCTTCACCAAGAAAAATGGTGAGTTCTGATTTCACACAAGGAGCACTTACAGAAAAAGATACTGATAGAAATGCCCTGTTACGTGCTGATAGTCACCATCCACCATCCCTCATCAATGCCCTACCTTTCTCACAAAAAGTGAGGGCTTCTAGGATCACTAGTCGGCAGGATAAACTAGCACCCGCTATGGATGACCTTCGCGAGAGGGTTCACTAAAAGGGGATATGCCCGGCAGTGCTTGATGTCAGCTTGAAAAGATGTGATTACATTGAAGACGATTAAGGATGAGAAACTATGTATTCACCACCCATACAATGGGCTAGTAATTTTGTTGATTTACAATCAGGAAACATTGGCACCTGCTGCAGAATGATGAGGGGTTAGCAGTATGTTGTCCAGACCCCCCCTTAGTTGCTTATATGCGAGGGGAGGAAATGTCAGACAACTTGATAATGCTGACAACAAGACAAAAACTACCCTACGCCCCACTCCTATGAAGGCAGTAAACGCTGGTAACTTGTGTGTTGAATTGTTCGGTGTGCAACAGTCTTATTACCGGGGATGTATTTTGTCATCCACATAGTGGGAGAAAAATCACAATTCATAAGCGCATAACATGTAGATCTACATTTTTGGTGTACATCATTAGTGCCCATGTGGTCTTGTCTATGTGGGCAAGACTACACGCATACGTAAAGTGGATTTTATGAACACAAAGTGTGAGAAGTAAGGGTACGGACCCTACTGTCCTATGGTACAGCACTGTGTTGAACACAGACACAAATGTGGCATCCCTTAGATGATGGGATTGAACACATCGCACCAAGACAGGGATACCTGACAGAGAAAACCTTTTACTGAGGGTGAGGCTTATTGGATCCACACACTGCAGACAAGTAATGGCAGGGGTCTTAATGAACAACCAACATTTCAAATGCTTTCTTGGCAGGATAGCTGAGGACTCTGTTGAGACCCTGCGACCATTATGGAACACTATGCTCCTTTAAGGATTGCTGTATATGCAATTATCTATGTGTATATGTACTTTCAGGTTTTTCTATACGCAATGCTACTAGCATAAATACAGTTCTATACCACTTTAGACACCTTTATTAGGTGACCACTGTGGTTTTACAGTTAATTTGTAAACTTGTGTTTTGATTTCTATACTACATAAAGTTCTACTACACTTGTTTGTTTATGTAAGGGCTGCTCTCACCCCTGCACGATCATGCAGGTCTCCTTGGGCATCGGGCCTGTCTTTTTCCACTCCAGGGCAGGTCTGATGTCTGGGGCGCCCCCTCCCCCTCCGGAAGTCTGAAGTCATCGCGTCACATCGTGAGGTTCAAGTTGACGTCACCGGGGGACGCATTCGGCCTTGCCAGTGAGGAGCTGCACCTGAACATCCAGCATGCTGCCAGTACCGCCATCTTTGCCTGTTAAGGCATCAGGTCTTTCTTCGTGGGAGCCCGAGATCCTCACCTGGGACGCATGACGTCATCACGCCACGTCGCGCTGTGCGCTTCTGACGTCACGTTGGGGCTCAACATCCAGGAGCCATGGCAGCAGTGATCGTGGAGGGTTGAGTACCCATTTGTGTATATATAAAGTGGAATGTTTAGTATTCGTAGCCCTCTCCTGATAAAGGCAATCTATTGCCGAAAGTGGGGAACCTTTGTGGCACAATAAACTGCACCTTTAGAAAGACCGTGTGCCTGCTTCCTATTTCTGCTTATTATCGGTTATGCAATCAGACAATGCGCTGTCTTGTCTACGGGCGTGCGTTCAGCAGCAAGGGCTTTGAACCAGACTTTTAACTCAACTTTATAGTAATCTTAGTGTTTCACATTAGATTTACAAAGTTTAACACATTTTATGAACTACGAGAAAAACTCCTATCTCGTTTAATGAACATGAACCACCACAGTGACCTAATACAGGAACCTCAATTTATGTAACAGTTGATTGTCTACATTGTACTTCTTATATGTTAATCTACATCACGGTGCGCAAACTGGGGGGGCGAGATTTTCTGGAGGGGGGGGTGGCGTTAAGTTATAGGGTGCGCTCTTCCTCCAGGCCATTTAAATTAAATGCGAGGACTGAGCGAGGCCTCTATAATACACTTTACTTCGTCCCAGAGACATCTCCTGGTAAACCGGTGTCAAATGACGCCGCGAGGTCAGTGACATCACAGTTACCATGGCGACGTGACATGACCCCGCGTGTCATTTGGCACCGGGGTTGAGCGGGGGGTGGGGGAGGCGCGAGGCATCAAGCAGAGCAGGCAGGGGTGCGTACAGGGGAAAGGTTGCGCATCCCTGATCTACATAACAGGCCTACAATTGTGCAATCACACAAGTAAGTAATGGTAAGTGCCAATCGATCGTCTCCTGTGATTGATTGCTGAAGATTCGGCTCAGGGGTTTACTAAATGGCTGTCAGTGCAGCAGAAAAGTGGACCAAAGATGCAAGTTCTCTGGGCACAGAGATGTGACCAGGCACTAATACAATGAGCAGTGCTCTAGAGCGGGCAGAGCTCAAAAAAGAGGTGTACCACAGCCTTTTCAGAAGAGGAGGGGTGTAACTTTGTAAATGGTTCCTATAGAAACAAAAATTGCTGCTTGTTCTTATAATACATTAAAAATAGAGCTGTTAAAAAATCTAAGTAACAAAAATAAAAATAGAGTGTTTTAAAAAAATGCTACAAATTTTGTCATAGTACGAACTTATTATTTAAAAGAAAAACACATGTAAGAATATGCTTGGTCTACAGCTTGAAATACCCTCTAACCTGCTGCTCATAGCAGATACATCATGAAATCAGCATGCTTTAATTGGCTGAAGTTCAACAGCCATTGTAGAAATAGGTACTGAAAATAATAGGTAAATGATATTAAAAAAACAGGTACAGCACCTGCTAAATAGGTACGTTGACGGTATGTGGAACTATTCTGATGTCACAGGAAGTGGGCTAGTACAGGGGACCAGTGGCACATGTACTGGAAGCCTGATAAAGGTCCTGGATGCCTTGAAATGTTGCTTCTAGACAGTATCCTCCTGCATGGATCTATGAGGAAACAAAAGTGCAGAGACTGCTTTTGAAATGAAGTGAATTGTTAATTTAAAAAAAACATTCCTTTAATATGAGTACAGGCCAACACATTATGGTTTGGCCATCCTTTAGCTTTTGATACCCAGTTAATCAACCCCACACTGATGAGACCCAATTAGGTCGAAACAGCTGTCTGTGGGTGGTTTTCTGGGTATGTACCTAACCGTGCTTGTGCTCAAAGCTTGTGATCGGCCCAGGCAAGCTTAAGCCTATAGGGAACCATGTAAAAATGGTTTGTGAAGCAAAAAGTGGCACTGTGTGTCATTTGCATGTCATTTCCCAGATCCCTTGCTGCAGTGGAAGTGCTGTGTGCTGGTGATAATGTGGGATGGCCGGGGTTGCAGACCTGCCCTAAGACATGCGATGAGCATACAGTTGTATTTACATTGCAATTGCTTTGCTGTGGAGGGTTTTTGTTACATCTTTTTTACTCACCATAACTAACTCAGTAGTATGGTTGGCCATCCTTTAGCTTCTTTGCATACCAGTTATCAACCCCACACACTGATGAGACCATTAGGTCGAAACATGGCTGTATGTGGGTGGTGTTTCTGGGTCTGCACCTTAACACCTGGTGTGCTCAAGCTGTACCATGCAGCCAGCTTAAGCCTGTATAGGGACATGTTAAAAATGGTTTTTGAAGCAAAAAGTGGCACTGTGGTGCTCATCTTGCATGTCATTCCAGAATGCCCTGCGAGTGGAAGTGCATGTGCTGGTTGTTGATAATGGGGAAAAGGCGGGGTTGCAGACCTGCCTAGGCATGCAGTGAGATACAGTTGTGAATTTACATTTATAGATACATGTAGAGGTATCAGGACCGTGGTAGACGAGCTTATAATCAAAAAATATAGATGATACCGTTCTGTGGGACGAAATGCTTTATTTGTGCGAGCTTTCGAGATACACTGATCTCTTCCCGGCGATGTTACAAGAATGAAGCAAGCAAAAGCTATACTATAAACAGTGTCTATTGGAATGTTATCTGTGCTGGTCCTTCCCCCGGTGGAAGGTATATATATGTATGTATTTTCAGTACTTAAAGGGCTCACCTTAAGGATTATGAAGAGCATAAGAGAGGATTTTCCGTCAGATGTTTGGGTTGCGATCATATTTGTTCCCAACTTCAATCATCCTACACAGAGCTTGCAGTAAAATGTATATGCAGCCAATTCTTGTTTGGGACGAGAAAACGTAATAGTTTAACTATCCTAAAACAATGGTGCCGATTTTCTGCAGGGAGCAAGCAGGGCCGCAGACAGATTTCCCCGGGCCCAAGATACTGCGTCTGACCGGGCCACCCACTGGGGTAGCTCCCCCCCCCTGTTTAGTGCAGTGTTGCGAGCCCCATTTCACACCTCGCGAGACCCCATATTTTCCTCCCTCTTCCCATTATTACCACTCCTCTCAATCACCTGCCCACCGCTGTAACATGTATTTCCTCTCCCTGTCCTCACTCTTGATCTCCCTCTTTTCCTCACTCCCCCAAGTCTTCCGTCTCACTCGCCCCCCGAGGTGCAAGTTACCCCACGTCTCATCAATATACCCCCGCACACTCAGTCCGCCCCCT
>WSYH01009346.1:9321-25714 GCA_036426205.1 Ascaphus truei | reverse complement strand
CCGAACAGTAGTTCTAGTTATACCGCTTGTCCCACCGCGTATACCCGCCCCTGTCCACCCGCAGTTATTAGCTTCCGCCCCTGTTCACCCTCCCCTCCCCCCCCGACCGCAGTTTATACCGCCTACCTCGTCACCGACCCTTCTCACAGCTATACAAGCCTGTCCACCCACGCAGACAGACTACTTACCCGCCACTCTGTATACTCTTGGCCACCCCCTAGATAAAGCAAGGACCGTCATAACGTCCCATCCTATCCGCAACCCCCCCCCCCCCCCCGCCCGCTCCAGGACACGCTCACTTAACGCACTCGTAACCCCCACCACCCCCCGAAAGCCAACCCATGTATCACAAGACCCTGTCAAATTCCCCGACCACCCGCAAGTTTTTGTAGTACGACTTCCCTTGTCCCCCCCCACCCCGCAAGTATATTCCTCAGCCTGCTCCTCCCCTTATTCGAAGTATACACGCCTGCTCTCCCCACCCAACCTTCTGCTTTGCACTTGTTCTCCCTCTCTAACAGCATTTGTCCTTTCGCACCCCCTCCCTCACCGCCGCTCAGCTATTTTATCCCGCACCTTTTCCCTCTGTTTTTTATTTCAACCACGTCTCCCCCGCTATACCATTCTACTTGCCTATGTCTCCGCCCGCAGGTATACCGCCTGTCCCCCCTCTTTTTGTCCAGGCAGTATCACCGCCTGTGTCCCCTTCCCCGCAGTACTACCCCCGCCCTCCCCCCTCTTTTGTCCCCCTAGCCGCAGTATTACTATAGCCTTCTCCGCATGATGTCCCGACCCTTCCCGTCAGCATGGTTATACAGCACTGTCCGTTCCTTTCGCCAAGTATATTCCGCCCTTTTGTACCGCAACGCAGATGCAGATTCCGCAGCCCCCCACGCATGTATAAGTGCCTTTTTTTCGTGTCAAAGCCCGCAGCCCCTTCACCTTGATATACCACGGTCCATCCCCATACTGTGTCTCACACCCGCAGCGGTATACCGTCGTGTGTCAACTCTTCCCGAGAAGGATACCGCGATTGTAGTCCCCTCTTTATCTGATTCCACCGCCATAAGCCCCGTTACTACTCCTGCACCGAGTCTTATACCGTTCCCCCCCCCTGTACCTTCACCCTGCCGCATATCATCTCGCAGCCTTTTTCCCCTTCCTAACTCCGTCCCCCCTTCAGTTTCCCCCCAACAGTCTATTACCGCCATGTCCCCCCCCCCCTCCGCAGTCCTTATAACAGCACCTCTCACCCCGCCCAGTATTTTACCGCGCCCTTTTTTTTTTCAGCTGTGGCCCCCCGACATCCTCGTCCACCGCCACACGTTATATTTCCCGCCGTCCCCCGCAGTATTACCGCCTGTCCCCCATTGCATTGACTAGGATTGTACACCCCACCGAGCAGCCGAGATGTCTGTAGCCCGGAATCCCGCTACGACGCCAGCAGCATATACCCGCCTGGTCACAACACCCCCGCAGTCATGGATATTACAGGACTGTAGACCCGACCCGCAGATATACCGCCTTGTGGATGTCCCCCCCCGACAGTCTACCGCTTGTCCCCCCCGCAGTATACCGCTTGTCCCCCCCGCAGGTATTGATATACCGCCTGTGCCGCCGAACACGCCAGCAGTTAGTATAGCCGCCTTGTCCCGGCGCAGTGATACCGGCCATGTTCCCCCCCGCAGTATACCGCTGGTCCCCCCGCAGTATACCGCTGTCCCCCCCGGCAAGTATACCGCCTGTCACGGGCGCACGCAGGTATATACCGATTGTCCCGTGGCGTACGGACCAGCCAGTTATACGCCGTCCCCCCCGCAGTTATTACGCTCGTCCCCCCGGAAGTATACGCCTGCTCCGCCCACCGACAGTATACCGCCTGTCCCAGACCCGCCAGTATACATGAAACGGGAATAAAACTGCACCAGGTTACGAGAAAGCAAGTGGGGCAAACACTGGTTCAAGCCCCTGACGAAAGAATTAAACGGGACAAAGGAGAAGAAGGAGAAGAGGCGTGAAGACAGACGGAAACAAGCGGCGAGAAAGAAGGGCAAAACTTCCCAACGAGAAGAAGAGAATACAGAAGCGGCGAATATTGATAATCAGAAAGGTTAGAGACTAAGAATCAGGCGCCATTGCGCGAGACGCATTACCTCGATATATAGTATTCAGGATGAGGACGAATCGCTCAAGGGTCAAAAAATTCGCTGAAAGCGCGAAGATAAGAGGTATTGGAAAGCTATTAAAAGCGAGAGAAAGACGGGCACTTCACATATAAAATGAAATGATGCTTAGAAAGCAGGGACAAAACCTCTATGGCAAGAATGCGACGCAACAGCCAGGGAACCAACCCCTCCTGCTAGAATTCGGCCAGCAGGATAGGACAACGAACCGGTCAGAACGCTCCGAAGTATCGTTATACGCCTGTCCAACCAGCAGTATACCGCTTGTACCCACCACAGGTACCGCTCGTCCCACCCGCCAGTATACAGCCTGCTCACGGCCGCCGTATACCGAATTCTTGATCCACGAAAGGCCGTCCAAGAGACCGCCTGTCAAAAACTGAACCAGGAGAACACGAGAAAGGGAACAAATCGGGCACAGGATGAAAGCAGGGAAAAACCAGAAGGCGGATACCGACGGGAACACTAAACTCCGACAGCTAGATACGCAAATTCCTGGACTAACAACGAAGTCCATAAAGCAATAGGTAAGTCCAGACAGGGTAGACCGCATGTGCACACCACACAGAGATTATTATTAAACGTCTTTACACTGGCTGCAGCTTATACAGACTTGCTACCCGGACGACAGTTATAACGCCGTCCCCACGCATATACCGACTGTACCCGCCCGCAGGTATACACGCGTCCCCCTCCACCAGTATACCGCCTGTCGCCCCCAGAGTATACCGCATGTCCCACCCCGCAACCACAGCTATACCGCTGTCCCTCCCGCACAGTTATACCGCCTGTCCCAGCCGCAGTATAACGCCTGTAAAACACAGCAAGAAGTATAAAGCACGTAAAAACCCATCCGCAGTTTATATACCGCCCTGCGACCGCCCGCAGGTATACCGCCTGTCCCAAGCAGAACCGCCTGGCTTCACGCCCGCGTAACGCTCTGTCCCCACAGAAGAAGGTATAAAGCCTGTCAAGGACCGAAAGGATACAGATTGGCACCCAGCATATCAGCCTGTCACAACCCGCAGTATACCGAATGAAACCCCGCAGTGTACAGCCTTCCACGACCGAAGACCCCCTATAACACAGCTACCCCCCCACCGACTTGTCCCCCCGGCAGTATACCGCACTGTCACATGATCGCCGCAGTATACCGCTCTTGTCCCCCCCGCAGTATACCGAATGTCCCAACCCGCAGTAGACGCCGTCACACCAGCAGTAACCGCCTGTCCCCCCCGCAGGTAATACCGCCTGTCCCCCCACGAAGGTATACCGCTTGTCCCCCGCAGTATACAAGCAAGGTACACCCCGCAGTAGAACGCTCTGTACCCCAGCCCAAGGTAACCGAGAGGGATGACCGCTCTGGCACCCGGAAACGCCAGCAAGTATACCGCTGGAGTACCCACGCAGGTTTATACCGCCTGTTTTTTTTTTTCCCCCCCCCCGCAGTATACCGCCTGTCCCCCCGCAGAATACGCCGCCCGCTGTATCCGTCCGTCACGCTCGCAGTTATACGCTGTTCCCCAACGCAGTGACACGCACCTGTCCCCCGCAGGTATACCGCCGTCCCGCCCCGACCGCAGTATAACGCCTTGTCCCGTCGCCGCAGGTATACCGCCATGTCCCCCCGAGTATTACCGCCTGTCACGCAAGAATATTACCGCCTGTCCCGCCCGCGAGATACCGCCTTGTCACCCGCAGTATACCGCTTGTCACCCCGCAGTATACCCAGCCCACCCATGTTCACTTCCCCCCGCAGAACCGCCTGTCCCTCCCCAGACCACTGTCCGCAGTATACGCCTGTCCCCCGTAACCGTAGCCACGCGATACCGCCTCCTGTCCACCACCGCCAGCTATAACGGCCTGTCCCCCCCCGACAGTAGACCGACTTCCCCCGCCGCAGTATACCGGCCTGCCACCCCCCCGCAGTATACCGCCTGTCCCCCCCGCAGTATACCGCCTGTCCCTGATTCAGCTTTTCCTCCTGCCCCAGGGGGAACGAGGACACGGAATACAGAGTGTCTCATTCGCAGCCGTATCCGGTCAGCAAAGCACGGGCAGAGGAACTGGTCCTGGCGGCCAATGGGAGCAAGGTACTATTTGGTCTGTTTGGCACAGTAAATATAATGTGTTTAAGTCCGTGTGCCTGCAGCATCTCTCTGCTCATCCATTGCATCTTCTGGGACCTTAGACTCCCTTTGACACAACGCACCGGCAGCTACGTACCCCCTCCCACCCTCATTATTTAGTACCTGCACTCCTACCTGTATCCAGGAAGGCAATATGCACACTGACCACTGGGTGTCAGCAGAGTACCAATACACTGCAATTCACACAGTGACCAGTGGGGGCAGCATACCCATCCGTAATAGACACACTAACCACAAGGTGTCACTATTGCACAGAAAAACCCCACCAGCAATTACACGTTCTAACCACAGAGTGCCGCTGTAAGTTCATGACGCCTGTAAGAAATATACCCTGCAGTACATACACTGACCCCAGGGTGTCACTGTATTATATACCCGCCTGTAATTCACAAACTGACCACAAGGTGTCACCGCTGTGAATGTGTCATATACCCACCTGTAATACACAGAGCAACCACAGGGTGTCACTGTGTATTATACACACTCACCACAGGGTGGCACTATATTATATAGTGCATCTATTAACTTGCAATACACACCATGACCACGGGAGTCACTGTGTAATACACACTCAACCACACGAGGGGTGGCACACTATATTATATAGTGCATTATTAAAATTGCAATTACTACACCATGCCACCAGGGTGTGCTCTAAAGCCAGCTGTGGGTCTCTGCAGGTAATGGCGGTAAAGACACTGTACACAACTGCCGCCCTGCGTCCCAACGGGGGATAATACGGAGAAGGCCACCAATACTAAGCAGGTTTAACCGTCAGGGGGAGCTGAGTGAGACGCCAACGTGATTCAGGAGTTATTCTGGTCCAACCGGAGAGACGGCACGCGTCTAGGTGGTGAGAGGGAATCCACTGGGTATAGTTTATAGCAGAGGGGCCTCTCTAATCCAGCAACGGTGCAGGCCAAGCCCCAGCAGCCGAGCCACGTGCCCAGTCACAGAGGAGACCAACGCCACAGTGTGCAGAGTCATATACTACCGCCGAGAGGCCAGTCCCAGATGGCAAGCCAGTCCCCAAGTCTGCAGTAGTCATATACTACACGCGAGCGGACACGGTCCCAGTGTGCAGAGCCCAGTTCCAGTCGCAGATGCCACGTCCAGCGGATAGTGTTCATACTGACACGCCGAGCCACGTCCCAGTGGAGCAGAGCCACGTCCCAGTGCACAAAGGCCCCGTCAAGATGTTGCATAGTCATCATACTACACCAGCAACCGTCCAGGCGCCACGTCCCAGTGTGCGCAGAGCCACGTACACAGTGAGCAAGAGCACAAGTCCCAGTGCGCAGAGGCCACGTACATCGCAGAGATCCATTTCGCAGAGAGCACGTCCGTCAAGCCTGAATAGCCATCACATTGCCAACACAATCCAAGGTTCAGGGCCACGTCTCAACTGAGGCCCATAACTACATGCCGAACACAGTTCCCCAATGTGCAGAGCCCACCGTCTCCAGCATGCAATCACATGTTAACATGTAGCGCCTTATAATAACATGCTGATCAACGCTCAAAAGTGTGCAGAGCCACGCCCCCAGAGACACCGAGCACGCCGCCTCAACATGTGGGTTGCAGACCCATATACTAATGCACAAGCCCGAGCCACAGGCGCAGAAGCCAACGCCTCGCGGCTAGAGAGCATGGCCCAGATACGCCTAGCACATCCCAACAGCGGCGTAAGCCCCTTGTGTGCCGTAGTGCAGGACCTTGCAGCTGTAACCCCCAACATGTTAAACACAGGAAAGTGTTTGAGAGCTGAGCGTTTTCAGCGGAGACATCGCCACATTGTACACAGCTACATCGCGGGGGAACTACCCTCCGGATGTCCCCGTGGGGAACGTAACTAGGATTATTTATCTCGTTCCGGGAAACGGAAGTCAAAGATCGACCCAGCAAAGCCCACCATGCCCGAAACAATATCTGTATGAGGCGACGCGACCAGGCGCGGCGGAGGTGCAGAGAATCACTTCTGTTTGTATATGCAAGAGGAACAAGGATAGTTATTATTAGGTACATTTGCCCCTTACGTTGGACTGTCCCTTTAACCCATTTATAAACACGTCCCTGTTCATTAGGGTCACTTTGCCACTAATGGGACGTGACCTTACCCATTAAAACCGTCCCTGTCTTAGGTCACTTTGCCCCAACATGGGCATTGACCCTTAAACCCATAAAAAGCACGTCCTGTCATTAGGTCCACTTTGCCCCTCATGGTGAACGATTAACCCATTACACACGTCCCGTGTCTTAGGTCACTTATCGTCCCCTACATGGGACTGGATCACTTAACCTTAAGTCCCCGTCAATGTATAGGTCACTTTGCCCTACGTGGGAATGTCCCTTAACAACACCAGTTACACAATCCACTGTCATGGGTCAATTGGCTCCTGCGTGGGACTGACCCCTTTAACTTAAAACCGTCCCTAGTTCCATTAGGTCAACTTTGCCCTACATGGGAGTTCCCTTTTAAACCACGTTACACACGTCCCTGTCAATAGGTCACTTTTGCTCCACGTGGGACTGACCTATTAACCCATACAACGTCCTCTGTGTCATTAGGTCACTTGCCCTACGAGGACTGCCCTTTAACCATGTACACAGTCCTGCATTAGGTCACTTTGCACCATAGTGGAGGAGGTCCCTTTAGACCCTTACACACGGTCTTATTAGGTCATTGGCCCTACGTGGGATGTCCCTTAACAATTACACACGGTCCTGTGATTAGGTACTTTGCTCTCTCGTGGAACTGCCCTTTAAACCCATGTAAAACGTCTTGCTATTAGGTGACTCTTTGACTCTACGTGGGGACGTCCCTTGAAACCATTACACACGTCCCTGTTCATAGGTCAACTTGCCCTACGGGGGCAGACCCTTACCCATTCACACAAGTACCCTGTCACTAGGTCACTTGGGCCCTACGGGGGATGACCCTGTACCCCATAAACAGTCCTGTGACATTAGGTCACTTTGCTCCTACGGTGTGGGAGCTGACCCCTTTATACCCATGTAAACTGTCCTGGTCATGTAGGTCATTTACCTTACGTAGGCGACTGACCCTTTAACCCATTTACAATCCTGATATTAGGTCACTTTGCTCCATACGTGGAGCGTGACCTTTAACCAATTATTAAACCACGTCTCGTCATTGGGTCACTTGATTTGTCCGTCGGGACGACCCTTAACGACCAGAAACACGTCACCTGTAAATTAGGTCTACTTGATGCAACCTACGTGGGACGTCCCATTTAAACCAAGTACACACGTCCCTGTCACGATAGGTTTACTCATTGCCACCTACGGGGGATGACCTTTAAACCCATTACACCCGTCCCTGTCATGTAGGACCACTTTGCTCCTACCGGTGGGAGACTGCCGTTCAACTACAACGTAACGTGTCACTAGGTCACTTTGACTACTACGGCCGGGACGACCCTTTAACCCTACAACGTTCCCTGTCACTAGGTCACTTTGCCCCTACGTGGGACTGTCCCTTTAACCCATTAACCACGTCCCTGTCATTGGGTCACTTTGCCCCTACGTGGGACTGTCCCTTTAACCCATTACACACGTCCCTGTCATTAGGTCACTTTACCCTTACGTGGGACTGGCCCTTTAACCCCTTCAGCACCAGAGACTGCCCGCCCCTGACGGGTCCCCCCGGGGCTCCGCTTTCTCCTCCCCCGCAGGAAACGTCGCTTGGATGCATGTCTTGGCCGCGCTCCGGCTGCAGGACGTCCCGTGTGCTCTGGCCGGACAGGTGTACTTCTGCTACGACTCCTCCCCCTACAAGAGCTACGAGGACTTCAACATGGAGTTCCTGGCGCCCTGCGGCTTCCGCATGCTGGGGGCGCGGCCGCTCTTCCCGTACGCGCTGCTCTACCTGCTGGCGCTGCTCAACGTGCTGCTGCAGTGGGCCCTGCGGCCACTGTGCACCTACGCCCCCATGCTGAACCCCTACACGCTGGCCGTGGCCAGTACCACGTTCACAGTGCGCACGGACAAGGCGGAGCGGCACTTCGGGTACAGCCCGCTGTACGGCTGGGAGGAGAGCCGGGGGCGCACGGCAGCCTGGGTGCGGAGCCTGGAGGGGGGGAAGGAGCAGTGATGTCACACAGATACCCACACACCAGCACACTGTATATAAGTACTGTCACACAGATACCCACACACCAGCACACTGTATATAAGTACTGTCACACCAACCAGCCTTTCTCACGGACACTTCCAACCAGCCTTTCTCACGGACGCGTCCAACCAGCCTCTCGCACGGACGCGTCCAACCAGCCTTTCTCACGGACACATCCAACCAGCCTTTCTCACGCACACGTCCAACCAGCCTATCTCATGGACATGTCCAACCAGCCTTTCTCACGGACAAGTCCAACCAGCCTCTCTCACGGACCCGTCCAACCAGCCTTTCTCACGGACACGTCCAACCAGCCTTTCTCACGGACACGTCCAACCAGCCTTCCTCACGGACACGTCCAACCAGCCTTTTCTCCAGGACTCGTCCAACCAGCCTTTCTCACGGACCCGTCCAACCAGCCTATCTCCTGGACCCATCCAACCAGCCTCTCTCCAGGACCCGTCCAACCAGCCTTTCTCACGGACCCGTCCAACCAGCCTTTCTCATGCACACGTCCAACCAGCCTTTCTCACTGACGCGTCCCACCAGTCCAACCAGCCTTCCTCACGGACACGTCCAACCAGCCTTTCTCACGGACACGTCCAACCAGCCTCTCTCACGGACACGTCCAACCAGCCAAACCAGCCTATCTCACGGATACGTCCAACCAGCCTTTCTCACGGACACGTCCAACCAGCCTATTACACAGATACGTCCAACCAGCCTTTCTCACGCACACGTCCAACCAGCCTTTCTCACGGACGCGTCCAACCAGCCTCTCTCACGGACACGTCCAACCAGCCTCTCTCACGGACACGTCCAACCAGCCAATCTCACGGATACGTCCAACCAGCCTTTCTAACGGACGCGTCCAACCAGCCTTTCTAACGGACGCGTCCAACCAGCCTTTCTCACGGACGCGTCCAACCAGCCTTTCTCACGGACACGTCCAACCAGCCTTTCTCACGCACACGTCCAACCAACCTTTCTCACGGACAAGTCCAACCAGCCTCTCTCACGAACCCGTCCAACCAGCCTTTCTCACGGACACGTCCAACCAGCCTCTCGCACGGACATTTGTGAGAAAGGCTGGCTGGACGGCCGAAACATTCAATTTTTCTGACTTAAATTACATGTTTGAATACAAATCCGCCCAGCCAATTTCATGTTTTCTCCACTGATACACACAGATATGGATAAACACATATTAACACACTGTACACAAACCGTCACACCGACACACACACCTTAGCACACCGTCACACTCATACACACAGACAGCCGCAAAAGTTGTGCAAATATAGCTAAAAATAACGGGTGTAATTGCGCAGAATAAATCTTTTCTCTGCTTCCTGATCCCTTTTGGAGATAAGAAACATTTTCATTTAGAAATCTTGCATGGGAATGAATATAAAAGGCAAGGGGGCCGCACTAGGAAATGGGCACATTTTGGGTGCTTAATTTGTTCAAACTCCCCCCAAAATCTCCCATGGGTCGGATGTCCGCTTGGGGTTGGCCAGCCTTTGGGACACGTCTGCGAGTTACTCGGGGAGGTGAACGTGTCTGCAAATGTTCAACGTTTGCAGCTGCCAAGGAAGTTTGCACCGACGTTCGGCTTTTCCACAAATCTGTTTCCAACATTCGCACAAAACATCCGTTACATCGAACGGGCAACTCCAGAGAAAGCTACCGCCTTGGACAATGAACCCAGGACAGGACCAGTGTCCCCTCTCACTGATTTCATGTCATCCAATCTTATTAGGCGCCAACGCTGGTAAAAACAAACTGAACACAAGGCAGCCGATGTACTAAGGTTAGATTTGTCCTTGGGTAGGGGCACTCCCGATACTGTCGGATACGCCATGACGGGTCACACAACCAGCGAAGTTCGCCAGGGATCCGTATATGAAATATATTTGAAAAATGCTGGTACTCGCGAGGTCTTTTACTGGAAAAAATAGCAATTTATTGAATAAAAAGATCAATGTTTCAACGTTGTGTGTCTGTGTGTACGTACATGTGTGTGTACGTACGGTTGTGTGGGTGCGTGTGAACGCACAGGTGTGTGTGTACTGTATGTACGGGTGTGGGTGTGCGCTCACACAGGTGTATGTGTGTGTATGTGTACCTACGTCTGTGTGCGTACAGGTGAGTGTGCGCATACGTACATACGGGTGTGTGTACGTTCGGGTGTGTGTTTTGATCCACTCTACATTGATCTTTTTATTCACTAAGTTGCTGTTTTCCACTAAAAGGCCCCTACGAATATATTTACCATTGTTCTGTTGAAACGTTAGTGCTAAAAATACCATTTCAATTAAACGGAAGTGTGCGTATTTTTATGTATAACGAGTATTAGATAAATATAAATGATTGGGGTAATATTATTTAGAATAGCCGTACCTTTTGGTAGCCCCCGTAATGAAAGATCGGCACTGCGTCGGACACATTGTTGGGTCGATACAACCCAAGGTTAAATACAGAAGCCCGATACTCATCAAATATGGCAAATTCATTGATTTATTTCTATGTGATTTTCTTTTGAGAAGTCGGGATCGTTCAGTTTAATCTTTTGGCCAAAACACAGAGGTAGTCCCGGTCAGCAGGTGGAATCTGCCCTGGCGTGATCAAGTCTCCGTCGGCATTTTGAGCCCGAGGGACCCATCGCCACAGGCGCCCCGACTCTAGACACTCGGCCGCTCCGACGCTGGACACTCGGCCGCTCGACACTCGGCACAGGCCGTTTCGCTAAGAAGGTGAGTTCATTTAAGGAGTTTTAGCGGTTAGGGTAGGGGGTTAAAGATAGGGGCTCTACAGTAAGGTGTTAGGTTTTTAGGGAAGGAAATTAGGGTAAGGGGTTAAGGATAGGGGCTTTAGGGGAAGGGATTAAGGATAGGGGCTTTAGGGGAAGGGATTAAGGATAGGGGCTGTAGGGGAAGGGATTAAGGATAGGGGCTTTAGGGGAAGGGATTAAGGATAGGGGCTTTAGGGGAAGGAATTAAGGATAGGGGCTTTAGGGGAAGGGGTTAGGTTTTCACGGTAGGGAATTAGGGAAAGGGGTTAAGGTGTTTAGGGTAGCGTTAGTATTAGGGGGTTTTGGGGTAAGGGGTGAGGTTAGGGATTTATGTTAGCGGCGAAGCGGCCGGCTGAGAGTTGTCCATGCGGCGAGGTGAGTGACGCGCTGGGGGTTACCGCACAAACGCACCGATGACATTTCCAGCGCCAAACCTCCATTATTTCGCTCCCTGGACAGCAATAGTAACAGTTTCATGGGCCGGCTTAAAACTGGGTTTTTTTTGTGCCAAATCTATTGAAAAATAATAGACCCGATTGGTCGAATTTCTCCCCAAAATGCAGAATTTCATCCCCCCCCCAAAAGTCTAAACGAATAAGGACTGGGGGGGGGGGGGGCATAGCTCTGGACGGAGAGGTAAAAGTAGGACAAATGGTAGCTCGGTCCCAGGGTAAATGGTTTCTATTTGATTCCCGTTTCCCCCGACACACAAGACAGCGATATAATTACACAGACACGAGAAGACGGAGACTTCTTTACTGCACAGAAACACATGGCGTCGTGGGAGTCAGTCGGATATGACGGGGTCTTATATTTTTTTTGTTTTTAACGTCATTGTCCCGTTCCGAACTTTTTATTTTGTTTTTTTGTTATGGTTTTTTTTTTTTTTTTTTTCTTCAGCAGCACAAGAAAATAAAATCGAAAAATAATGACGACACACAATTTAAACCGAGATATTTTTCTTTTTTTTCCACGGTTTCTGCTGTAATTCTTTTTTTTTTTTCACATTTCTGTAACATGCAAGCAGGTTTTTTTTTGTTCTGTTTTTTGTTTTTTTCCGGCGTTTTTTTTTTCTTTTTTTTTCGTTGTTTTTTTTTTTGTTATTTTCAACCTTAAAACATTTTTTTTTTTTTTTTTTTTTTTTTGCAATTCACGTTTTTTTTTTCTTTCAACTGAGACGAGTTTTTTTTTAAACATCGAAATAAATTCTCGGGGTGGGGGGAAAGCGAGAGATATTAACCTGTTCTCTGCCAGTGGGCGGGGGAGGGGGTGGCCTACCTGGCAGCAGAAAGGGTTAAGGCAGGGGTTCTCAACTCCAGTCCTTAAGGGCCACCAGCAGGTCAGGTTTTAAGGATATCCCTGCTTCAGCAGAGCCACTGATTGAGCCACCTGTGCTGAAGCAGGGATACGCTGACCTGTTCTGTTGGGGATTCTTGAGAAGTGGAGCTGAGAACCCCTGGGTTAAGGGGAAGAGAACGAGTCGTCCCTTTGAACCTCTCCGCTGCCGCCTTGGCCGACCAACGCGCTTTCTGGCAGAGAAGGGGTTACGTCAAAAAACGCCATCTGGATGCCGGCAGTGGTGTCGGTTTTCCAAACGGGCACCGACAGAGGCGCCTGGAACCGGAGGTTGGGGGGCCTTAGCGATGACATCACCGCCGTCTCCCGACGATGTCACTGTTTAAAAAGGTACACCGCATTCTGAAGGGCTGGTTCGGCCGTGGCTCTGCCGCTGACTCTCTGTGACCTTGGGCACAGTCTTCTCCTCCCCCCATGAGCCTCATGTTCTGCCACTAACCACCCCCCGCTCAGTCACTTCCCCACCCCACATTCTGCCCCCCGGCTCTGCCTCTCCCTCTGTGAGTGACCCTAAGCACAGCCGCCTCCTCCTCAGCGCCTCAGAACGCGGTCTCGTTTCAATTATCCTCACAACCCGGAGACACTCGTTTAAATAAACAAACATGCAAACTTCAAGGCCGCCAACGAAGAAAACGTTTACAGCAAAACCCAAAGACGAAGAAGCCAATTAGACACCCGGAAGAAAAAAAACGCCGGGCACAGCACACGTAACAGGATCAGGGACGCGCATAGAATTACATGGCTGCGGTGGGCGGCCATTTTGAAACCCGCCTCTCATAAGCCTTATGGACTCTCTCTCCCCTTTTGCATCTAAAACATTACTCTCCTCTAAATCGTGCATCTTGTTCCTTGAGCCCCAAATCAGAATCTAACACCAGTGTGTTGTAGAAACCTCGGGCAGCGGGACAGTTAAAAAATGGCCGTTCCTTCCACTCTCGCTCAGAATAACACAGAGAATACATTTTGCAGGCAGTGGTGCTCTTCCTGGTGAAACGGAGCAAGTGAGACTAAACAGCAGAGGTTTCCGTGTGGACACTTTACTGCAGGCTCCGGGGCCTACATTAAAAAAAAATGGAGGGAAAACTGCACAAATTAGAGCTCCAGGGACCCTATAAAAATTCACTCTTTGGTGTGACAAAAATAAAAAAAGACTGTTTTATTAAGGAAGAACCCAGCGGCCATCTTGTTCTCCCAGTAGATCTAAGAAGTTAGTTTCTTGGGGGAACGTGGATCGGTAAATACTATGGGTCAGCACCAGGGGAGGAGACCCTCAATCTGGTTGTCAATAATTGAAACATATTTTTGTTATTATTCAGGCTTTTGTTTCTGCCGAATGTTTCATGTGTCTCCTTGTTTATTTTGATATACTTTATAATAAAAAATAATACAACATTCAGAGCGTTATGAAGGCAGGACGAGCCAGTTTTACATAAAGTATCCTTGATGTTAAATAAGGGAAATAAAAATGCTAGATGCAATATCTCGTCTTCCTTAGCAGAAGCGGCCATCTCGGTTTTGTGACCTAATTGGGGACTGTGTCCTGACATCGCAAATCCAAGATGGCTCCCTCCTGGCTAACACCGAAAGATTCTCCAATTATATTTGACATATCATTTGTCATATAGATCTCTTCAACACTGTGAGGTCTGAGTTTAGGCATTGCTTGCGCTGCTAGGCCTAGTTCAAAATGGCCACCAAAGCTGAATTCTTGGCCTACGATGTCACTTCCTGCATGCACACTAATGACTTCCTGTCCCTCCCCACAGGTGGAAAATATTAACTTTTCAGGACAAAAGAGACTAGAAATATCCACAGAGACAGCTCATTTTCATGCAAGAGGCGACAGAGAGACGGACGGACAGAACGGGGGAGAGGGGAGCGCCAGAGTACGGTGCTGCCATATTTTTTTACTGGACATGATGTCACTTCCTGTTTGTGCAGGAAGTGAGGGCGTTAATAAACGTTTAACATAGCGGGGCATAATTCACAAGATGAATAAATATCTTTCCTCATATCACAATGGAACAAATTGTATCTCATGGATAATATCTCTTCACAAAGACACACAGCAGCCTACACTTATCTCTGCACACACAGCATCCTATACCAATCCCAGCACACACAGCATCCTGTACCAATCCCAGCACACCCTACACACAGTATCCTGTACTAATCCCAGCTCCTCTATGCACACACAGTATCCTGTACTAATCCCAGCTCCTCTCTGCACACCCTCTATTTACCCGAAGACCTGTCATCTACACAGGTGCTTAAAAGATACGGATATAGGAGATCACTCACATTAGGCCGTGTGAGTGGAACATTATCGTATATATGCAATCAGATATTGCTTCATTTCCTTCCCCTGTACCGCAGCGAATCTGTGTATACATGTGTCTAATTGCCTTTTCATTTATGTTTACATCTATATGAGAGGCGAACTACTGTGAAGAATCCATCCATCCAACGACAAACATCCAGGACGCAGCGAGAAGTAAAGAAGAAAGAAGAAATAAGGATTAGAAAGAAAGAAGAACCATCACCTAGAAGAAAGATACGAATGTAAAAGAAACCTTGATGGGATACAACTTACACAAGGCCGTGTAAGTTATTTATTTATTGATTTTATTTTGCGTACCTGGACACATTTACCCATATACGTTAGCTCACCATCCAAGGAGTTGCCCATCTCTCTCTGAGGGTTGAATGAAGGTGTGAACACCCCATTGACCATCAGCGAAAGAAAGTATACTTCAACCCTATCTTCACTCACACTGTGCTCCCCCATCCCTTCTTGTGTTCCATAGCCAGCATGGAACACATGCTCAGAGTAGCAGCAGTCCCGGTGGATGAGCATGGGTACTGCAGGCTAGAACCTGACAGCCAGCATGGAACACATGCTCAGAGTAGCAGCAGTCCCGGTGGATGAGCATGGGTACTGCAGGCTAGAACCTGACAGCCAGCATGGAACACATGCTCAGAGTAGTATCAGTCCCGGTGGATGAGCATGGGTACTGCAGGCTAGAACCTGACAGCCAGCATGGAACGAGTTGTGGTGTGTTGCTCGGGCGCTAACTCTGACCGTGATTTATATTAGATCTGAATATCCTATTAAAATGAGAAAGGTGTTATTAAAATTTGCTTGAGATGTCCTCGTGTGACTCAAAAGACCCCACTAGGATCCATCCAGGACCCTTGATAGATATGGAACACAAGAAGAGATGGGGGAGCACAGTGTGAGGGAAGATAGGGTTGAAGTATACTTTCTTTCGCTGATGGTCAATGGGGTGTTCACACCTTCATTGAACCCTCAGAGAGAGATGGGCAACTCCTTGGATGAGGAGCTAACGTATATGGGTAAATGTGTCCAGGTACACAAAATAAAATCAATAAATAAATAACTTACACGGCCTTGTGTAAGTTGTATCCCATCAAGGTTTCTTTTACATTCGTATCTTTCTTCTAGGTGATGGTTCTTCTTTCTTTCTAATCCTTATTTCTTATTTCTTCTTTTCTTCTCGCTGCGTCCTGGATGTTTGTCGTTGGATGGATGGATTCTTCACAGTAGTTCGCCTCTCATATAGATGTAAACATAAATGAAAAGGCAATTAGACACATGTATACACAGATTCGCTGCGGTACAGGGGAAGGAAATGAAGCAATATCTGATTGCATATATACGATAATGTTCCACTCACACGGCCTAATGTGAGTGATCTCCTATATCTGTATCTTTTAAGCACCTGTGTAGATGACAGGTCTTCGGGTAAATAGA
>WSYH01009345.1:0-25256 GCA_036426205.1 Ascaphus truei | reverse complement strand
GCTGTGGCTGTACTTATGGTGATTGTATCGGTGTGCTGATTTGGGAGGGTTTGTTGCTGATGTGGGGGTGCGGATGTGGGTGTGCCGATGGGGGAGTTGCGAAGGTGCCAATGTGTGGGTGTTGATGGTGTTGATGGGGGCTGGGAATGGTGGGGAGCCGAGAATGCCAGTGTGCTGGGGGGGGCATGGGATACGGGTGTGCTGATGTGGTGGTGCTAGAGGATAGTGTGTGTGTGTGTGTGTGTGTATACGTGTGTGTGTGTGTGTATACATGTGTGTATACATGTTTGTGTGTATAAATTGTGTGTGTGTGTGTATGTGTACGTGTGTGTGTATGTGTACGTGTGTGTGTATGTGTACGTGTGTGTGTATGTGTACGTGTGTGTGTATGTGTACGTGTGTGTGTACGTGTACGTGTATGTGTACGTGTACGTGTACGTGTACGTGTACGTGTACGTGTACGTACGTGTGTGTGTACATTTGTGTGTCTATACATGTGTGTGTGTGTGTACATGTTTGTGTGTGTGTATACACGTGTGTATACACATGTGTGTATACACGTGTGTGTGTATACACGTGTGTGTGTATACACGTGTGTGTGTGTATACATGTGTGTGTACATGTGTGTGTGTGTGTGTGTGTGTGTGTCCTTTGGCCTGTCACTCCGCCTCAGGCCAATGAGAGGTGTGCGGGGGCGGGCGGACCAAGGGACCAATGAGATTTCCCCTAGGGACACCGGACATCCAGGCAGGCAGCAGGCAGGCAGGCAGCAGGCAGGCAGGCAGGCATACAGTGCTTTCACTAATATAGTATAAGATATATATATGTGTGTGTGTGTATACGAAACAAGCGCACTGTGTATGTGTGTATATATATATATATATATATATATGTGTGTATGTGTATATATATGTGTTTATGTGTATATATATATGTGTATATATATATGTGTGTATGTGTATATATATATAGCCATGCATAATAATGGTATATTGCTTTCCTCTCTGTTGGCAGTAAGTCCTGGTAAGTACGGGTATGCCAGCAGTAGTTATGGAGGTTTTCCCTCACACCCTGGTGAGGTGCCCTATGTATGGAAGGGAGTGGCTGTATGCTCTGAGTCCCTGGATAGTGACATCAGGGGTGCGCCTGCCTCCTGAAGTATATAAGGCACAACACAGTTAGTTAGTCGGTGTTCGGCAAGTGTTCTACCAGTAGTTCTACCGTGTTCTCTACAGTGGAAGATTGTATGGCCTGCATAAGGGATTGTGGGAACACTTTGTGACCCTAGTGCAGTAACTAGAGGTCCAGGTTGACCAATCAGCCTGTCTAAGCCAATCTGTGTCCAGGGACCTGGCACAGAGAGGGTCTCCCTAGGAGAAGAGGGAATCCCACTTCAATTCGGGAGGGCGTACCTGGCGAAGGGACAGCACGGAGAGATGTGCGGCTAGAGCCGGCAGCTGCATGGGGCAGTCTGCTACATCCCAATCTTATACTATATTAGTGAAAGCACTGTATGTTTGCCTGCCTGATTGCCTGCCTGCCTGCCTGCCTGCCTGCCTGCTGCCTGGATGTCCGGTGTCCCTAGGGGAAATCTCATTGGTCCCTTGGTCCGCCCCAGAGGTGTGCGGGGGCGGCCCAAGGGACCAATGAGATTTCCCCTAGGGACACCGGACATCCAGGCAGGCAGGCAGGCAGGCAGGCAGGCATACAGTGCTTTCACTAATATAGTATAAGATATATATGTGTGATTTTTTATGTAATATTGAGTCAATTTATAAAGTTTTTCAATTTTGACTGATGGTTTTCTCTTTTTTTGTGCACCCTTTCCAAACTATTCTGCACATTTTTAAAGTTCACAAAATCTTTTGCTGAATGTATCGGTAATAATTTGTGTGATAAAAAGCTGCCGCCACCGTGGCAAAGATCACTGAAATTAAGCCAACATGCACTTTTCTATCTCTACAATAATCTCCATATTTGAGAATATATGGAAATGTCTCCTCTCTGCTGGATTACACCTGCAGGTAGAATTGTAGGGAGAGATGGTAACAGGGGACAGAGATAGATGGAGAGAGACGAGGGTACTGTGACAGAATATTTACAGCATTGTAATTACCTAGTCCTCACTGAGGCTCTGCATCCTACAGTACTAGCTGCCCCGTTCCCGTGATGTGAGGGGAACAAGGTCTTGGTCTTGAAACCCGGGCCGGCAGAAGAATGCAAAAACCATCATAGACTGAGCCAAAGAGCTTACAGTTTACTCGCCACTAAGCAGTCCAGTTTATTAAGATGTAAAATCCAACCCTCTCATTAACCCTTACAAAATAAGCATCTTTTGTCCCCAAAGATACTGACCTAAACACTAGCACGTACCTTTAACTTTATGGTAAGCAGCTTCCTGCAGTACTGGCTGGTCCTGTCCTTTGATTTTATGGAACAGGACCTGCACCAAGTGAAGAAATATCATTAGTGGTAGGATATGGCTCTGCATTCACACTAACATGAATATTAGAACATGGGCGTCGCCTCTTTATAGATCATGGACTCTGAATACGAGAAGTCATTGTCAAACATATTTACGCCCCCACGAGAGTCAAGTGGCAGGGCGAGGGAGAAAGAAGGCGATTAAATATAACATTAGTCATTAGTTCAGTTTGGTCGTTTGTGGACATAACGATGCCTCTCTGGTACTGCTTTTAATCTGAAATGAGTTCCCGGGACACCCTTCCATACCTTCTCCAATGAATGACTGTGCTTCCTGCAGTACTTTCTGACCGAAGTTCCAGATAAGGAGGAAGATGTCTCTCTAAAAGAAAGAAACACAAGATAAGCTATTTCCTACACATATATTGTCCCCAATTGTTTAATCTACGTCAAAATCATTGTGACGTCATGCGGTGTCCCCTTATAGCAATGTGTTGCTGCCACAATGTCAGGTGACGACATTTGACGTCACGAGGACACGATGAGGGACCCGACAGGAAGAGATGGCGAAAGTAGAAGGCAAGAGTTACAGATGCGCCGTGCTCTCCCCCTCCCCCCCCCCCCACACAACAATCACATTAAGACTTGTGGGGAAGAGACAGGTCCTCTTTAACCGCAGGGCTCGGTGCATTGGCACCGATAGCAACGACCAGCCCTGCTCTAGAGACTCCCAGACATCCACAAAAATCATGTTTTCTGGGAACTATGCGACTTTACTGTACCTAATATCTGCCGAGGCAGCTCCAGAGGCAGGAGCACCTGAAAAAGAAAAAAGGGTATTTAAATCAGCAAGAACTAGTGGTTACAGGAGGTCCAAGCAGAGATTCTGCAAAGTGTATGTATCAAGATAATGCTAATAGATGTAACATCAAAGTGTCTCTCTGCACCAGTTTTGCTACAGAATGAGAGAGTGAATGTGTGCGTGCGTTTCTATATATATTTATTTATTTATAAAATATTTTACCATAATAATATATATATAGATATAGGAGATATATTATATAATATATATATATATACAGTGTTCGACAAATCACCCAAAAATCTACTCGCCCAACCAAAAATCTACTCGCACACCTAGTCCCCGCCCCCAACTCCGCCCCTAGTCCCCACCCCCACTCCGCCCTAGCCAGCCCCAACCCCGCTTTAAAATAAAATATAATATAAAATACATTTAATAAATTCCTATCAGAACACATTCGTTTTGACATAAATGTATTTATTGTATTACATATACTACAATTAGTCGTGTGTGTGTGTGTGTGTGTCAATGTCGGATCTAGAAATAAAAGCCAGATGTTGATGACTAGTTTCCCTGAACCCCTTAACCAGTGTGTTGGACGTCGGCGCTTCACAGAGAGAGACAGAGAGATGACAGACAGACAGAACCCACACACACACAGAGTGCGGCACACCCACAAGAGAGAAAGAGAGACACACAGAGAAAGGACCACACAGAGAAAGAGAGAGAATGGAGACACACATCAGTGAAGAGATAGAGAGACAAAGAGAGAGTGCGACAGAGAGAGTGCGGACAGAGAGAGGGAGAGGGTGACAGAGAGAGGGAGAGGGTGACAGAGGAGAGGGAGAGTGTGACAGAGAGAGGGGACGAGGGTGACAGAGAGAGGGAGAGGGGACAGTGACAGATAGAGGGTGACCGAGAGAGGGAGAGGGCGACACAGGGGAGGGTGCGGGACAAGGAGAGGTGGGTGACACAAGGAGAGGGGGGTGCACAGGGAGGGGTGACACTAGGACAGGGAAAGGAGGGTGGACACAGGGACAGGGAGAGGGTGACACAGGGAAAGGAGAGGGTGGGTGGACACAGGGACAGGGAGAGGGTGACACGAGGGATCAGGGTGACTGACGAGGGAGGATGACACAGGGAGGAGGGTGGGACAACAGGGAGAGGGTGACACAGGGAGAGGGGGGGTGACAGGGAAGGGAGAGGAGAGGGTGACACAGGAGAGGGAGGGTGGACACAAGGGGAGGGGAGGGTGACACAGGGACGAGGTTTGAACAGGGAGAGGGAGAGGGTGAGGTGACACAGGGGACGAGGGAGGGTGACACAGGGAGAGGGAGGGGTGATGACACAGGGAGAGGAGGTGACAACAGGGGAGTGAGGCGAGGGTGACAGGGACGGCGGGGGGGCCGTGAAGGAGAGAGGAGGGTGACACAGAGGACAGTGGGACACAAGGAGAGGGTGACACAGGGAGAGGGGTGACACAGGAGAGGGGGAGAGTGAAGGGAGGGTGAAGAGCGGAGAGGGCCAGGGAGAGGGGCAGGAGGGGGACAAGGGAACGGAGAGGAGGGTGACACAGGGAGAGGGAGGGTGGACACAGGAGAGGGAGGGTGACGGAGGGGGGACGAGGGTAACACAGGGTGAGAGGAGAGGGTGATACGGGAGAGGGAGGGTGACACGGAGAGGTTGACACGGAGAGGGGGTGACACCACGGAGATGGGTTGGACACAGGAGAGGGTGACACATGGAGAGGGTGACACATGGAGGGGGATGACACATGGAGTAGGGAAAAGGGAGAAGGTAGAGGGGGAGGGAGAGGAGAGGAGAAGAGAGAGAGGGTGACACAGGGAGAGGGAGAAAAGGGATAGAGGAGAGGGTGACAGAGGGACGGAGAGGGTGACAAAGAGAGGAGGGGAACACAGGGTGAGGGGACACAGGAGAGGGAGAGAGGGTTGACACAGGACGAGGGTGACACAGGGAGAGGGATGAGAGGGTGACACACTACAGACACCCACTCTCACTCAGACCAAACTCACAACACATAAACAGTTCTGTCACTACACACACAAACACACTCACCCGCAAGGCAGGGGGCTAGCACATGGCGCGGGGGCTCTCCGACACGGCAGGAGGGCTCTGCAAGGCAGGGGGGTAGCACATGGCAGCGGGGACCCTCCGCATGGCAGGAGGGCACTCTGCAAGGCCAGGGGGACACTCGCACGGCAAGGAGGGCTCTGCAAGGGGCCGCGCCCCCTCAAGGGGGGACGCCGACACCAGCAGTATCCGGCTTAGACCGAGCAGGGTGAGGCTCCGGTGAGGGGATTTCCCCTGCTTAGAGCAGGCAGAGGCTCGGTGAGGGGAATTTTCCGGGTAGAGCTCCGGTGTGAGGGGAGTTCCCCAGATTAGAGCAGGGTGAGGATCCGGTGAGGGGATTCCCTGCTGAGCAGGGTGAGGCCGGTGAGGGGAGTTCCCATGCTTAGAGCAGGGGGTGAGGCTCCGGTGAGGGGATTTCCCATGGCTTAGAGCAGAGGTGAGGTCCTTTGGTGAGGGGATGAGGGGATTTCCCCTGGTTAGAGCGGGAGAGGAGAGGCTACGGGTGAGGGATTTCCCCTGCTTTAGAGCAGGCAAGAGGCCCCGGTGCGCGGGATTTCCAGGGTGAGGCTTCCGGTGAGGGGATTTCCCCTGCTTAGAGCAGGGAGAGCTCCGGTGAGGGGATTTCCCTGCTTAGAGCAGGGAAGAGGCGCACGGGTGAGGGGGGGGGGGCACGGAGCCGGGAGAGATTGAGGTGAGGGGGGGGGGGGAATGGCCGATGGGAGGGGGTGGTGGATGGGCCCGATGGAGGGGGTGGTGGATGGCCCGATGGGAGGGGTGTGGTGGATGGGCCGATGGGAGGGGGTGGTGGATGGCCGATGCGAAGGGGGGACCGGATAGCCCGATGGGAGGGAGGGGGGGGGCGGGGGATGTCCGATGGGGGGGGGGGGGGGTGACAGATGGCCCTGCAGGGGGCCTGAGGCAAGACAGGCGTGGAAGGGGCTGGCTGGCGGAAGGGGGAGGAGTGGAAGAGCTGAGGAGGGGAAGTTGCTGAGAGGCGGGGAGGAGCGAAGGCAGTGATCAGAGAGCCGGCTTTTTTTTTTTTCTCCAGCGCGAGCGCGGGAAAAACAGCAGCGCGAGCGGCGGGAAATTTAAAAAATACACGTGTGCTGCTTGTGCCAATATTTACTCGCCCGGGGGTTAAATCCACCCGCCCCGGGCGAGTAAATGTATACAATTGTCGAACACTGTATATATATATATTAATGATATATAAATACTAATATATATAAGTGTGTATGCGGGTGCACAGCGCAGTGTGGCTCAAGTGTGTGTGTACATATCTGTGACAGAAGGTGTTAATCATGGTATTATTTACCTGCGCCTGCGCGGTGCTCGCCTGGAGGGAGGAAAGACAAATTGTTAGACACAGCACAACACAAAAACCACTTTTCTACGTGTAACCTGCGTACATCCCCCAAACTGCATTGAACTCAAACACCGTATCTCTGCAGATAACGGTAAAGATGGGTGAATTTTTTTCCAGTTTGAATTTGTAGCGAAATTTATATTTCTTTGCAAATTACATTTATTTTGGACAAAGTCACTGCTCTCGCTCTATATAGTTATATATATATATATTTTTTTTTTTTTAATCTAATGTGCTTACACTCCATTAAAGGAAAGCAAATGTAAATTTGTATATAAATATATATAAAAAAACTCAAAATATGTTTGTCTGTGCGCGCTCTCATAGGCTGTCATTGGGAGAGAGAAAAAGAGAGAAAGAGAGAGGAAGATACATACATATATAATAAATATTTATATATATATATAAAAACAAATTCCTGAGGAAAAAAAAATGAATAGAGACATACAGTGGGTGGAATTTAGTATGTTTGTGCGGTTTTTGAACATTGTAGGTTTGCAAAGAATTATACGTTGGTCTGAAAGTTCATGGCCCGCGACACATTCACTTTCCTACCCGACCCTCCATGCATGGCATTGGCAGTGGCAGCGAAGTAGAAGAAAAGACTGCTTATGTGGTCGAAACGTTGGCATTGTCATTACATTTACATTTTTGCAAGACCGTGTGCCTGGGTGCTTTCCTTCTACTTCGTGATCTCCCTGGGGTAGTACGGGATCTTCCCCATCTCCAAGAGCACCGGCAATTGATCTATATTGCTGCTATTACAGTGCGCCTGTGACCCTATGTGTTCATTGGCAGTGGCAGCTTCACTCTAAAGAACTTACTGTTCTGCTGCCTCCGGAGCTGCCCGATGGAACAGGGCTCTCATTGTACGGAGAGCCCGTCTAATGAGAGAGACCTCCTCCGCCTGCTTTGCCTCCTCCACGTCGTACTCCTTCACCTCCTCCTCCTGCTGTTTCACCTCCTCCTCCTGATGTTTCACCTCCTCCTCCTGCTGTTTCACCTCCTCCTCCTGCTGTTTCACCTCCTCCTCCTGCTGTTTCACCTCCTCCTCCTGCTGTTTCACCTCCTCCTCCTGCTGTTTCACCTCCTCCTCCTGCTGTTTCACCTCCTCCTCCTGCTGTTTCACCTCCTCCTCCTGCTGTTTCACCTCCTCCCCCTGCTGTTTCACCTCCTCCCCCTGCTGTTTCACCTCCTCCTCCTGTTGTTTCACCTCCTCCCCCTGCTGTTTCACCTCGTCCTCCTGCTGTTTCACCTCCTCCCCCTGCTGTTTCACCTCCTCCTCCTGTTGTTTCACCACCTCCTCCTGTTGTTTCACCTCCTCCTGCTGTTTCACCTCCCCCTGCTGTTTAACTTCCTCTCCCTGCTCCGTCACCTCCTCCCCCTGCTCCGTCACCTCCTCCCCCTGCTCCGTCACCTCCTCCTTCACCACCTTCTTCTGCACTTCCTCATCCGTGGACGACGACTCCTCTTCCACCTCATTGGTCGTCACCTCCTCCTCCCCCGCACTACAAAAGAAGCCCAAGACCAATGACAGTGAGTATTATAAATACTTGTAGTCTTCCAGTGCCCATGTTAGCTATCCCAGCAACGACTCCTTCTTTACTACCTCTACTTATATCTATCAGTGCCATTTCTCTAATGCCTCACGAGTCACATTCTCGCTTACCACTTGCCAGTAACATATACCTCCTGCCCGATGCCAGTACTACTTTCCCCAGCCTTCTGTCAGAGCTAGGGGCCACCATCTTAAATATTGGGATTGCCATCTTGCACACATCAGTTGCTCACACAGAGCCGGGGTGAAAGTCAGAAATCACTGAATTATGATAGAATTAACAGAAGAGGTACAACCCTCACACAACACCTCAGATTTACAATCCTGTTGGGCTAAGTACTCACCCCCAGCTAGAAATAGGTGGTAATTTGGGGCGCCATTTTGGTCGAACAAATTTTTTGCTACAAGGAAAGAGAGACCCCCTGTGAGTCACCATAATCACACTGGCTGCTTTTGAATCCCCTGCACAATAAGAGAGTGAAGGATGCTGCCAATTTGGCATACAGTCATGGTATCTGCTTGTGTTTGGCTCTGATACAGTAATTGTTAGGTCCATGGTTAAACAAGTTTAAGTCGGAATGTTTCTGTTACACACATGAAAGGCAGCAGTGAGAGTAGGAAATTATATTGCATCTGTGACGGTTCCGATATTATGGGGTGATGAATGATGAATATATATATATTTATATATATATATATATAGCGATAAGATATATTATATATATATATATCGAATATATTATATATATATATATATATATATATATTAGAAATATAGATGAATCATATCTTAGAGAGGAGGAATATGTGAACCATGAAAATAAGGCCTCAGCAGAAAGGCAGTGTATGGGACAGTACTGTAAAGGATCCCAAGAGATCAAAGATACCGGCACAGGCACAAGAAGATAATAACATAAAAGTGGTCCAAAATACACACATATGCCCTGGAAGACCGAAACGGGGTTATATGGGTGTCAGCTGAAGCCCAATAAACAACTTTTGTGGGGTTATCTTTTTGTGCCGGTGTTGATTGAATTCTAGGGGATCCTTACAGAATATATAATGTATGTAGGTATGTATGTATGAGGTATGGATTCTGATATGTATGTATGTCTGTATAGGCAAATGGAAAATTCATGTGTTCATTTGCATGTATCTTAGGGACAGGTCTGCACAATACATGCAAATGAGGAGAAAGGGAAGATTACATTTGGCTATATGCTTTGATGTGGGGGTTTCGTCACGGTTGTACCCCCCTACCATAACTTTAACTAAGTAGAGATAATGATATAAATAAATATACACCCACACAAGTTGGAACAAGCCGCTGCATCTCCTAGCGCCAAGATCTTTGCTTGCAATTTCACAATTACCCGAGTCTGGTACGTAGGGAGGCGCAAATAAGACGACGTTAGGGAGGAGTTACAGGATAAAAACCGGTTTTGCTTGAAGCGCCTTACAGTTGCATGCAGCAGCCATTGTGCAATATACATTTTTGCAGCCCAGAGTCACTGCCCCGTAGAGCTAGAGGTGTTTGGTTGCCTGAAGGCAAGGGAGATAAAAGGGACATAACCCCACAGTCACAAGGAGCCTGGACTGACCACCGGGATTATATGGTGGGTTTTATCAAGTCTGCGTATACGGTGTGCAGCTAAAAAAATCCATTCTTCTATGCAAAGCATCATTGCGACAGTCAAACTGCAGATAATAAATGCATGCTGGATTTTAAATTACGTAATATTGTCATCCGTAGCTGAAAAAGAAAAACAAAAACATGTTTTAGAAGTCATATCCTTAGCAAATATCTGCAGGTGCCCAGCCACGCCAAGGGGTGGACAGACCGTACTTGCTGTCCTGGACCCTCTGCAAGCATTGAGCTACAGAACACAGAAAAGAGGCAATCCATTCCTCACGAGGGCACTGAGTGGGGGAGAAGGCTAAGGGACAGTGGTCGGGTCGGCGGTAGTCAGGTCCAAGCAGAAGGTTCAATCCTAGACAGGCAAACCCAGGAAAGGAACAGGCAAGGAGCTCAAGCAGAGGAACAGAGGACTTTGCACAAGCAAAGACAGAGAAGCAACTGCCTGGGTCAGAGGGTGGGCACTCAGGAAGAGAGTGGTGTGAGAGAAGGGACAGACCAGGGGGGAGGGGAGAAGAAACAGACATGAAAGGTGAAGAGATTACAAAGGAAGAGAAAAAAACCCAAAGGGCAAAAATTAAGAAGTAGGAGGAAATACATAAGATGGAAAAGAGGTATGAGGGATTGTGAAATAACAAGAAAGCACGGGGTGGAGGAAGAGGAAATATGGGGGCGGGGGAAGAAGAGAAAGAGGCTTGGGGCAGGGACATTTATATTAATTAAGATACATGAGGGGAGAGGGAAATGATAAGATAAAAACATAAGAAATAATGATGATAAAAGTATATAATAAATAAAGACATAGGGAGAGGAGAGAAAGAGGGTTCCTGGGGCGAGGGAGAGAAGCACGACATGCGAGGGGGCGAGAGGAGACGGACATGCTGGGGAGAGGGATGAGAGAAAGACAGTGCGGGGGAGAGGAGGAGAGAAGAAAAACATCCTGGGGAGAGAGAGAGAAAAACATGTGGGGAAGAGAGAAGAGAAAGAGCGTGCTGGGGGAGAAGAGGAGAGAGAAAGGACATGCGGGGGAGAGAGAGTAAGAGAGAGGAGAAGACGTGTCTGGGGGAGAAGAGAGGAGGAAAGGACATCTGGGGAAGACCAGCAAAAAGACATGCTTGGGGAGGAAGGGGTGGAGAGAAGGACATGCTGGGGGAAGTGAGAGAAGGGATCTACTGCGGAGGGAGAGAAAGACATACTGGGGGGGAGAGAAAGAGATGCTGGGGAGAGAAGGAAATGCTGGGGGAGAGACGGAAAGTGAGCGGGGAGAGAAGTTGGGGGAGGAGTGGGACGATCGAGACAGGAAAGGAAGGGAGAGAGAAAGGAAAAGGAGGGGGCAACCCTCTCTAGTCTGAGCAGGAAGCCGAGAGGAGAACAGAGAGATGGGGGAGGAGAAAAAGGACTGCGGGGGAGAGAAGGAATCTGGGGGGAGGAGGAAGAAAGTCATCTGGGGGGGAGAGAAGGAGAGAAGGAAACATATAGGGGGGACGAGGGATTAGATAATAGACAGGGGGGTCAGAGGACGAATATGAGAAAGGCAGAGAAAGAATATCGAGGGGGGTGACGAAAGAAGAGCAAAGTGCTATAAGGGGGGGAAGAGAGAAAGCAAAAGGACGGTAGTGTGGTAAAGCACCGAAGCGAAGGAAAAGCGAGGCTGCGGCGACCGGGAGAGTAGAGAGGACACGGCCAACCGGATAAAAGGAGGGGGACTGATTTATGACGCAGGAGAGAAGGAGAGGGAAAGAGGAGGGTGGTGGATTGACTGAGAAGGGAAGGAAGGGGAAGGTAGATCTAGGTAGAGAAGGAAAGAGGGGAGGGCGAGCGAGAAGGGGACAAGTGGCGCGGGGGGCACGATAGGAATGGAAAGGGCGAGGGCGGGAGAATCCGAGAGCTGGGAACGTGATACGGACAGGATGGCAGGGGAGACAGAGCAAGGCAAAAACAAGGGTAGTGGGATGAGGAGAAGCGACGAAAGAAGGGGGGAGGATGAGATCCCACGTGGAGAGAAAGGGACTCACAAGGCTGGGGGAATGAGTAGAAGGGCACAAGGGGAGGAGTGGGCCCGACCGCCGAGATAGGAAATGAGAGTGGGAGGAGCTAAGGAAGGCTTTTGCGGAGAGAGTAAGAGTGAAAGGATGGGGGTAGAGGCGAGCACAAGGATCAGTATTGATGGGGGAGAGAGAGAGAAAAGGACAGGCTGGTGGGAGAGTCAAGGAAAGGCTGTGGAGAGAAGGACAAGCTGGGGGAGAGCAAGAAGGACACGCTGGGGGAGTGGAGGAGAGAAGGACAACGAGGGGGAGGAGAGACGGATCGCTCGGGGGACGAGAGAGAAGGACATGCTGAGGGAGAGTAGGACACGCTGGGGTGACGAGAAGGACACCGTTGGGGAGAGAAAGAGAAGGGACGTGCTGGGGAGGAAGAAGAAGTGCTGATGGGGACGAGAAGGACGTGAGCTGGGCAAGAGAAGGACATGCTGGGGAGAGAGAAGGACATTGCGGGGAGAGAAGGGGACAATGCTGGGGGAGTACGAAGGACATGCGGGGGTACGAGAAGACATGCTGGGGGAGAGAAGAGGACATGAGGGGGGGGAGGAAGAAGGATCATGCGGGGGAGAGAAGGACATGCTGGGGAGAGAAGGACACGCTGGGGGAGAGCAAAAGTGGGGGGAGAAGGACCATGCTGGGGAGGAAGGAAAGTACAGTCTGGGGTGAAACTAAAGGAAAGCGATGGGGAAGGAACAGGATCAGGCTGTGGCGGTATCGAGAGCGGAGAAGGGGAGAGAGAAGGACAGGCTGGGTGAGAGAAGGCCGAGGGGGGAGAAGGCAGGGCTGAGGGTGGAGAAGCGAGAGAAGAGAAAGACAGAACATGCATGTGGGGGAGCAGGGAAGACGAGAGAAAGACATTGACGTGGGGAGAGAAAGACATGCTGGGGAGAGAAGGACCGGCTGGAGGGAGAGAGAAGCAGAGAATGACCTGCTGGGGGAGTGGGAGCAGTAGAATGACATGCTGGGGAGGAACGGAAATGGCTGGGCGCGCGAAGGACATGCTGGGGGGTAAGGAGAGAAAGGACATGCTTTGGGAGAGAGAAGACAGAGAGAAAAGACATGAGGGGGGGTAGAGAGAAGAAGGACAGAGGAAAATACCTGCTGGGGGAGGAGAGGAGGAGAAAAATGACAATGCTGGGGAGAGAGACGGACATGCTGGGGAGAGAAGGACCTGCTGGGGACCACCGAGAACAGGACTATGACTGGGGAGAGATGAAGGATCAGGCGGAGGGGGAGAGAGAAGGACAGAAGCTGGGGGAGAGAGAAGGACCATTGCGGGGGAGGAGGAGAAGGACACTGCGGGGCGCGGAGAGAGAGAAGGACATATGGGGGAGAGAGAAGGCACATACTGTGGGAGAGAGAAGGACATATGGGGAGGGAGAGAGAAGGATTTTTACTGGGGGAAGAGAAGAAAGCTGGGTAGCGAAGGACATGTGAGAGAGGAGAGACGAGAAGGAATGCTGGGGCGAGGAGGAGAAGGACATGATGGGGGCGGCGCAAGGACATGCTGGGGGAGAGAGAAGAGAAGGACATGCTGGGGAGGAGAGAAGGACTATGCTTGGGGGAGAGAGGACATCCGGGAGGGGGAGAGAAAGTGCTATGGGGGGGGAAGCGAAGGAAAGAGAGGGGGTGAGAGCGGAACACTCAAGAACATGAAGGTGGGGGAGAGTAGCAAGAGCAGAAGAACGAAAGAAATACGGGGGCGCGGAGATTTCGTGCGGATGGCAGAGGGAGAGAAATGATAATCGAGTGAAAGAGCATGTTTGGGGAGAGACGAAGGGAAATTGCGGGGAGGAGAGAGAAGGATAGGAGGGGAGAAGAAGGAATGCTGGAGTCGGGAGAGAAGGACATGATGGGGGAGAGGAGAGAACGGAGAGAAGGGAATCGCTGGGGAGAGAAGGACATGTGTGGGAGAGAGAAGGACATGCTGTGGAGAGAGAAGGACATGCTGGGGGAGAGAGAAGGACAGAGAAATACATGCTGGGGGAGAGAGAAGGACAGAGAAATACATGGCTGGGGGAGAGAGAATGACATGCTGGGGAGAGAAGGACATGCTGGGGAGAGAAGGACATGCTGGGGAGCGAGAAGGAACATGCTGGGGAGAGGGAGGACCTGCTTTGGAGGGAAGAGAAAGGACATGCTGGGGGAGAGAGAAGGACATGATGGGGGAAGTGCGGGAGAGAGAAGGACATTACTGGGGGAGAAGACAGAGTTTTGAGAGTGAGAAGGACATTACTGGGGAGGAGAAGAGCAAAGGACCATACTGAGGTGGGACCAAGAGAGAAGGATTGGGGGGAGCGAGTAAAGGCTGGGGGTTAGGAGAAGTACAAGTGACGAGAGAGAGAAGGAAGCTTGGGGGAGGAGAGGAAAAGAGGGAGAAAGGAATGCTGGGTGGGAGCGAAGGAAATTGCTGGGGGAATGAGAAGGAAATGCTGGGGGAGAGAAGGAATGAGGGAGAGAGCACGGAATGCTGGGGGAGAGGAGAGAGAGAGAAGGACATTCCTGGGGGGGAGAGAAAGGACCATCATGGGGGGGAGAGAGGAGGAGAGAAAGACATCTGGGGGGGAGAAGAGAAAGTGAGAGAAAGAAAGACGGGGGGGGGAGGCGAAGCGTAAAGAAATGGGGGGGATGAGAGAAGGAACAGGCTGGGGGACGACTCTGGAGGGAGAGAAGGAAAGTGCGGGGGACTGCGAGAGGCAGATGGAGAAGGAACATGCGGGGGGAGAAAGGACATCTGGGGCGAGGAAGAGATGCGGAAGAGAGGAGAAGACATTTGGTGGGGGAGGGGAGAAGGACATATGGTGGGGAGAGAAGACATATGGGGGAGAGGAAGGAGAGAAAAGACAGATGCTGGGGGGGAGTAGAGAAAGGACATGCTGGGGGAGGAGAAGAGACATGTGGGAGAAGGGACATCTGTGGAGAAGCCGCTGGGGAGAGAATAAGGACACGGGGAAAGGACATGTGGTGGGAGAAGGGACAGCTGGGGAGGAGAAGGACACGCTGGGGACGACGGACCGGGGAAGAGAGAAGCTGGGGACTGAGGTAACGGGGGGAGAAGATGAGAAAAAGACACTGTGGGGGAGAACGAGTTAGGGGAAAAGTAGGGACAAAGAGGCGGGGTAGACGCTGGGGAGAGGAGAGAAGGACACGCTGGGGGAGAGAAGGACACGCTGGGGAGAGAGAAAGGACGCGCTGGGGAGAGAAGGACGTGCTGGGGGAGAGAAGGACGATGCTGGGGAGAGAAGACGGCTAGCTGGGGGAGAGAAGGAAGCTGGGGAGAGAAGACATGCTGGGGAGAGGGACATGCCTGGGGGGGAAGGGAGAGAGGGACATGCTGGGGGAGAGAAGGACATGCTGGGGGATGAGAGAAAGGACATGATGGGGGAGAGAAGGACATGCTGGGGCGAAGGAGACATGCTCGAGAGAAGGACAGTGAGGTAGTGGGGAAGGAGATGCTGGGGGGGGAGTTTGGGGAGAAGGACAGCTGGGGAGGAAGGACAGCTGGGGAGAGAAGACATGCCGGGTTAGAAGGCTGGGGAGGAGAAGGACAGGAGGGTGACCGAGAAGGAACATGCTGGGGAGAGACAAAAGAAATGTGGGGAGAGAGGAGGAGAGGACATGCTGGGGGATGAGAAGGAATGCTGGGGAGAAGAAGGAAGGATGGGGAGGAAGGACATTTGCGGGGGGAAGAGGAAGGACATGCTGGGGGAGGAGAAAGGAACATGCTGGGGAGGAGAGGAAGAGATATAGGGAGAGGAGAAGACAGAGATAATACTGCTGGGGGAGAAGGAGAATGACCTGCTGGGGAGAGGAGAGAGAGGACATGCTGGGGAGAGAAGACCATGCTGGGAGAGAGAAGGACATCTGGGGGAGGAGAAGGACATGCTGGGAGAGAGAGAGGACATGGGGAGACGAGAAAAATGCTGGGGAGCGAAAGACATGCTGGGGAGAGAAGGACAGATGGGGGAGAGCTGGAGGAGAGAGAGGACATGCTGGGGAGAGAATTGGGGAAGAGAGAAAGACATGCTGGGGGAGAGAGAAGGACAGGCTGGGGGGAGGGGGGAGAAAGGAGGAGTGCGAGGGGGTACGGGGAGAGGACATGCTGGGGGGGAGGAGAGGAGTAAGGGACATGGCTGGGGAGGGAGAGAAGGACATATGGGGAGGGAGAGAAGGACATACTGTGGGGAGAGAGAGACACGGATCTGGGGGAGAGAGAGAAGGACATGCGGGGGGGAGAGAAGGACATGGCTGGAGTAGTGGAAGGAGGAAGGACATGCTGGGGTGAGAGAAGGACCATGTGTGGGGAGAGCTAAAGGGACATGCTGGGGAGAGAAAGACATGCTGGGGGGAGAGAAGGGACATGCTGGGAGGAGAAAGACATGGGGAGAGGACATGCTGGGAGAGAGAAGGACTGCTGGGGAAGGAGAAAGGACATGCTGGGAGCGAAGGAGGAGAGAAGGACATGCTGGGGGAGGAGAAGGACATTGTGGGGGAGAGAGAGAAGAGAGAATGCTGGGGGAGAGAGAAAGACATGCTGGGAGGAGAGTGGGGGGGGAGAGAGACAAATGCTGGGGAGAGAGAAGGAAGAGAAGACATGCTTGGGGAGAGACGGACATGCTGGGGGAGAGAGAGAGAGAAGGACATGCTGGGGGAGGAGAGAAGGAATGGGGGAGAGGAAGGACATGCTGGGGGAGAGAAGACATCTGGGGGAGAGAAGAGGACATACTGGGGGAGCGAGAGAGGGAGAAGCAGAAGGGGGAGACAGAGAGAAGGACATGCTGGGGGAGAGAAGGACATGCTGGGGGTAGGAGAAAGGGAAGTGGGGGGAGATGGGGGGGTGAGAGAGAGAAGGACATGTGGGGGAGAGAGGACATGCTGGGGGAGGAAGAAAGGGACATGCTGGGGGAGAGAGAAAGGACATGCTGGGGAGAGAAGGACTAGTGGGGGAGGAGATAAGGACATGCTGGGGGAGAGAAGGACTGCTGGGGAGAGAGACATGCTGGAGGGAAGAGAGAAGGACATGCGGGGGAGAGAGGAGAAGTGTTGGGAGAGAGAAGACAGTAGGGGAGGGGCCGAGAGAGAGGGAGAGAGAAGGAAAGCTGGGGAGGATGAGAGAAGGCATGCTTGGGGAGCGAGAAGGAACATGTGGAACTGGGGAGAGAGAAGGACATACTGGGGGAGAGAGAAGGACATGCTGGGGGAGAGAGAAGGACATGCTGGGGGAGAGAGAAGGACAGTGGGGGAGAGAAGGACATGCTGGGGGAGAGAGAAGGACATGCTGGGGGAGAGAAAGACATGCTGGGGGGGAGGAGAGGAAGGACATGCTGGGGAGAGAAGAATGGGACAGGCTGGGGGATGAGAAGGACATGCGGGGGGGGAGAGAGAAGGACATGCTGGGGGAGAGAGAAGGACATACTGGGGGAGAGAGAAGGACATGCTGGGGGAGTAGAGCGAAGGACAGCTCTTGCTCTCCTCTGGTTCTCATCTATTCCCCTATCCACTTCACCTTTTATCTTTTTCTCGACTGTTATCTTTTTAGCTTATCTTACTACCCGGCCCTTTTCCTGAAGACGACATCTTTAGCGTTTTTTATTATCATTTTATTTTTCCTCATAGTTCTATAGTACAGATGTCCAATCAAGTTCTAGCGGTGGGGAGAGAAGGACATCCTGGGGCGGGGAGAGGAAAGTCCTAGCGTTGGGGGGAGAGAAGGAAGACTAGGGGTGACAGGAGAAAGAAACGAGACGCGGCAGGCGTCGGAGGAGAGAAGTAATGAAAGGCTAAGGGGAGAGGCGATATGCAGGACTAAAGCAGAGAAAGTGAGCAGAGGGGGGGGGGAGGCAGAAGGAGATAGGTCATTTAACAGGGATGGTGGGGAAGGACTGTAAGAGAAGGCAGAAAAGAGGGGACCCTGGGACTCGGAGAAATGGCAAAGCGGGAGGGGAACTTGAGTGAGTACTTCTTTGAGCAGACAGGAAAGCGGAGGGGGGGGGGGACCTGAGAAGGGACATGAGGGGGACCGAACGAGAAGAAAGGAGGGGGGGAGGAGAGAGAAGGAAGGCATGGGGGATAGTTGAGAAGGAAATAAGGGGAGGAGGTTGAGAGAGAAGGAAGTTGGAGGGGGGAGAGAGAACAGGACAAGGCATGGAGTACGGCAGGAGAAGGACATGCATGGGGGGAGACTGAAGGACCTGGCTGGGGGAGAGAAGGAATGCTCGGGGAGAAGAGAAGGACATGCTGGGAGAGAAGGACACGCTGGGACGAGATGAAGGGACACGCTTGGGGAGTGGAGAGAGATAGGAGATGGACAAGCTGGGTGTTTGAATGGGTGATGTGACGAGAAGGACACGCTGGGGAGAAGTGAGGACACTGTGGGGATGCGAGATGAGCAAGTGATACGTCTGGGGGACGAGAGCGAGGAAATGGACACGCTGGTGGGGTGGGAGAGAAGGACACGCTGGGGGAGGAAGGAAATGCTGCGGGCGGTAGGTAAGTAGGACACGCTGGGGAGAGAAGGGCGCTGGGGAGAGAAGGAGAGAGCGGGGGAGGACGAGAAGGACAGCGCATTGGGGGGAGGAGAAGGACGGGAGGGGGAATGGAAAAGAAAGTAGTTGCTGGGGGTAAGTAGCGAGTGGATGGGGGAGAGAAGGACATGCCTGCGGGGGCAGAGAAGAGAAAGGAAATGCTGGGGGGAAGGTGAGGAAGAATGCTGGGGGAGAGGGACAAAATGGAGGGAGATGAGGGACAGCTGGAGGGACGAGAAGACATGGCTGGGGGATAGTAGAGAAGGAGACGGACATGAGGGGGAGAGGGACATGCTGGGGGAGAGAAGGACACGCTGGGGGAGAGTAGTGGGGGAGAGAAGGAGATGCTGGGGAGGAAAGGACAGTCTGGGGAGGAAAGGACAGGCTGGGGAGGAGGACAGGCTGGGGAGAAGATAGGAGGAGGGGGAGGAGAAGGAAAGGGGCGGGGGATGTGATAGGAAAAGGGAGCGGGGAGAAGAGAGGAAAGGAGGGGCGAGAGAGAATCGAAGGAGAAGTGGCTGGGGGGAGAGAAGAGATATGGAGAAAGACATGATGGGGTACTAAAGAAGGAAGGAAAGGAAGGACATATGGGGGAAGGATACGGACATGCTGGAGGGAGAGAAGGAAATGATGGCGGGGGAGCAGGAGGAGTAAGAGGACATGCTGGGGGAAGAGAGAAGGACAGAGAAATAACATGGCATGGGGGAGACCCCCCCGAGGAGCACCCCAGCGACACGAGGACCAAATACCACCCCACTCGCTGGGGACGCAGGTGCGAATAGAAGTACGAACCGCATGAAACCGAGAGCGCGACAGTAAAGGACGGGGGAGAGAAGGGAAAGGAAGGGGGAAGAGAAGGGGCGGGGACAGGAAAGGAGGGGAGCAGAAGAGAAAGGAGGGCAGGCCGGCAGAGAGAAGCGAAAAGGAGGGCGGGAGGAGTTTAGTTCGAGATGAGAAGGACAGGAGGGGGAGGAAGGAATGACTAGCGCAGGAACCGGCACGCGAGAGTAGAGCAGAGCAAGGACGCGGGGGGAGAAGAGAGGAAGATAGAAATGAGGGCGGAGAGGAGAGATAGAATGCTGGGGGGAGGAGGAGATAGGAGAGCGGGAGGACATGCTGGGGGAGAAGAGAAGGGACATATCTGGGGAGAGAGGGGTGGGAGAGAGCAAGGACATACTGGGGGAAGTGACGCAAGGACAATACTGGGGGCGAGAGAAGGATTACGGGGGGAGGAGAGAAGAGATGAGAAGTGAGAGAAGCGAGAGAAGGAATGATGGGAGTGAGAGAAGTACATGAATGAGAGAGAGTAAGGACAATGCTGGGTGAGGAAGGACAGCTGGGGGAGCGCAATGACCTGCTGGGAGGAGAGATGAGAAGTGACATGCTGGCGAGGAGACGAGGAGCTATGCGTGGGGGAGAGAGAGTAGAAAGACACTGTGGGGGAGAGAAGGATCATACTGAGGGAGAGAGAGAAGACTGCTGGGGAGAGAAGGACATGCTGGGCAGAGAGAAAGTGGGGAGGAGCGGGGGAAGGTGGAGAGAAGGAAATGAGGGGGGCAGAGAAAAGGAAAAGGCTTGGGGGGAGAGAGGTGGAAAGACATGCCTGGGGGAGAGAGAAAGAGAATGTGGAGGAGGTGGAGGAGAAGGCATGCGGGGGGAGGAGAATGAGACGGAAGACTATGGCGGCAGAGGAAGGACATCTGGGGGAGAGAGTAAGGACATGCTGGGAGATCGAGGAAGGACATGCTGGGGGACATCGAGATAGAGATCTCATGGCATGGGGGAGAGAGAAGGAAATAGCTAGGGGGAGGAGAGAGAGGAATAGTGGGGGGAGAGAAGGACAGCTGGGATAGAAGGATTACAGTGATGGGGGAGAGAAGGACAATGGGGGAGAGAGGGGAAAGGGGGATTGAGGAACTGGGGAGAGGAGACATGCTGGGGGAGGAGAGAAGACATGCTGAAGTAGAGGACATCGTGAGGGGAGAGAGACTGCTGGGGGGAGAGAAGGAAAGATGCTGTGGGGGAGAGAAGGACTCTGGGGGGAAGAAGAAAGGAATCAAGTGGGGGAGAGAAGGTCAATGCTGGGAGGAGGAGTGCGCGTGACGAGAGAAAGGCAGGGGGGAGAGAGAGAGTAGGACAGCGGTGGGGGGGGGGGAGAGAAGGACATGCTGGGGGAGAGAAAGACATGCTGGGGGAGAGAAAGACATGCTGGGGGAGAGAAGGACATGCTGGGGGAGAGAAAGAAATGCTGGGGGAGAGAAGGTCATGCTGGGGAGAGAAGGACATGCTGGGGGAGAGAAAGGCATGCTGGGGGAGAGAAGGACATGCTGGGGGAGAGGACATGCTGGGGGAGGAGGACATGCTGGGGGGGAGGTGAGAGACATTCTGAGGGAGAGGAGAAAGAAATACATGCTGGTGTGGGAGAGGAGAGCGAAAGACATGCTGGTGTGGGAGAGGAGAGCGAAAGACATGCTAGGAGAGAAGAGAAAGAAAGACATGCGAGGAGAGAGAAAGACATGCTGGGATAGAGGAGAAAGACAGACATGCTGGGGGAGAGCAGAAAGAAAGAAATGCTGGGGGAGAGGAGAGAGACATAATGGGGGAAGAGCTGATAGAAATAACTGCTAGAGGAGAGAGATGAAAGTTATTAGGGGGAAGAGGTATAAGGGATCTGTCTGGATACCAAGATGGCAGACGGACCAGGTCATATATTGCCACACCTAAGATGGATGCTGACAGGAAGTCAGCCTCTCTCTGGTCCTTTATCGCCAGCAGCTGCTTGTGGTATTTAAATAGCAGGCAGTTGCTCTCTGTCTTTTCTTGTGCAAAGTACTCTGTTCCCCCTTGAGCGCTGCCTTTGTTTCTGTGATTGCCTGCCTGTGTTTGAACTTCTGCTTGTACCTGACTACCCCTGCCTGCCGCCTGACTGGACCCCAGAACTGGGACAGGTGATCTTAAACAGTTAGCGCCCCGACCCCCCTCCTTTTTCCAGCCTCCATTCTCTTCCCTCCCTGTCTCGACCGCGGAACTGGACCTGACTACTCCTGCATCCCAGGCCCACATCAGTGTATTACTACCTACCTCTGCACTTCGACACGGCATCCGCTTTGCCCTTAGCAGAGGGGACAGAAGGAGATGCTGGCGGAGGAAAGAGAAAGATGTTAGGGGGGATAAAGACGTGCTAGGATGAAAAGAGAGACATAAAGGGGGGAAAAGCCGTATGAGGGGGAAGGGACGGAGAAATACATTGCAAGAAAGGGATAGATAAGGGGGAGGGGTGGGGAATAAATTGTGAAACGCATTAGGGGAAGGGAAAGAAGGAAAATATTTTACATTAGATTAAGTAGAACAATACGCATAGATTAATAGTGGAGAGAGTGGGCTACTGTAGCTTAAAGAAAAACACCTTTCTTGGAGATCCATTTTTCCCCCCCAGTTAACGTCACCTCCTCCTCCACCTTCTCCTCCTCCTCCGAACTACAAAAGAAGCCCAAGACCAATGACAGTGAGAATTATAAATACTTGTAGTCTTCCAGTGCCCATGTTAGCTAACCCAGCAACTACTCCTACTTTACTACCTCTACTTATATCTATCAGTGCCATTTCTCTAATGCCTCACAAGTCACATTCTCGCTTACCACTTGCCAGTAACATATACCTCCTGCCCGATGCCAGTCCTACTTTCCCCAGCCTTCTGTCAGAGCTAGGGGCCACCCTCTTAAATATTGGGATTGCTGTCTTGCACACATCAGTTGCTCACACAGAGCCGGGTTGAAAGTCAGAAATCACTGAATTATGAGAGAATTAACAGAAGAGGTACAACCCTCACACAACACCTCAGATTTACAATCCTGTTGGGCTAAGTACTCACCCCCAGCTAGAAATAGGTGGTAATTTGGGGCGCCATATTGGTCGAACAAATTTTTTGCTACAAGGAAAGAGAGACCCCCTGTGANNNTTCGGTCGAACAAAAAAAATTTTTTTGGCTACAAGGGAAAGAGAGAGAGACCCCCTGTGAGTCACCATAATCACACTGGCTGCTTTTGAAGCCCCTGCACAATACAGAATATGTGAATGGATGCTGCCATTGGCATACATTCATTGTATCTCGCGGTTTTTGGCTCTGAATCACAGTAGATTGTTAGGTCCCTGGTTCAACAAGTTTAATGTAGGAATGTTTCTGTTACACACATGAAAGGCAGTGAGAGTATGAAATATATTGCATCTGTGGTTCCTATGTATGGGGGAGAAATAGATATATATTACATATATATGAATATATATCTTAGAGAGAGAATATGGTAGCACACAATGAAAATAAGGCCTCAGCAGAGGCACGTGTTTTTGCAGTCTGTAAGGATCCCAAGAGATCCAATATACCGGCACAGCACAAGAGATAATAACATAAAGTGGTCCAAAATACACACATATGCCCTGGAGACCGAAACGTTGGGTATATGTGTGCATTCTGAAGCCCAATAAACAACTTTTTTGTGGTTATCTTTTGTGCCGGTGTATTGAATCTCTAGGGATCCTTACAGAATATATAATGTATATGTATGTATGTATGTATGTCTGTATGTATGTCTGTATGTATGTATATGTAGCCAGGTCACCTTTTTCCCTCCTCGACCCCCCAGGGAGCCTCCGTGGCCACGGACGCTGTCGGGTACTGCCAGAGGCAAGCGGCAGACCCGACGGCCATTCAGGAGGGTGGGGGCCGAGGAGGGAGCTCGCCGGAGTGCAGGAGATCTCCGGCGGCTCTTGCACAGGGCGCCGCCATGTTGCGTCGGTTCGCGCATGCGCAGAGAGTCCCCGGCGGCCCGAGAGAGTCGCGCATGCGCAGAAGATAGGCCAGAGTTAGGAAGGAGTCGCGCGAGAGTAGGGACAGTGAGAGGGATGTTGCGGCGGCCATTAGGGGTTAGTGTAAGCACAGGGAAGGCGCGCACGCGGCCCCAGTGTTATTACAGGTGCCCCGGGACTACAATTCCCAGAGGGCATAGCGAGACAGGCACCAGGTGCCTGAGAGGAGCCAATAGGGTTGTAGGACCGCCCTGGAGGGAGATGGATACATTTGGCGGGCTGGAGCTACGGGTCAGTCAGGAAGAAGCAGAGCAAGGAGGCAGACAAGGGAAGGAGGTAGGGTATGGGAGAAAGGGATCCCCTGTACTAGCCAGCACCCCCTTGGCCCAAGATAGCTCTGATGTTACCCTAAGATAGGAGTGTTGCCAGGGACTGCCTTAGAGGAAGGGACCCTGTCACTCCAGTAGTTAGAAGTCAGTTACTAGTGGGTAATTGGTTAGGGAGATCCTAGAGAGGGACGCGGCCCTAGTTTAGAGTGCTGCACTGTCAGAGTCACAGCAGGCATTGCTGTGAGGTCTGACAGGCAGGCACCGTGGTTAGCAGCACGTTGGCTGTTAGAGTTAGTGAGGCTTAGGGATGTGGGTAGTTAGGGGAGTGGGACAGGTCCTGACCCCTTAGGCCCATAGGAGTATCCCAAGCCACCGTAGGTTGCTGTATTATAGGGATGGCCTATAGTGCAGCACGTGCCCCTTATGTAGGTAGGGACACAGAAGTATCGTTGTTCCCGGAAAGCGGTTGGACCCACGTTGGGGTCCACAGAGACTGTTCCGGAGTGGGACCGCTCGAGCGGTGCAAAAGTGAAAGGAGTGCGGTTGCAGAGGATCAGAAGGAGGCATCGCCCGACTGATCCTTTGAGAAGCTTGTTGCTGACCCTAGCACCGGAGTGCTCGGCAGGTATTATACCAACACATGTGCACCAACAGGCCTAGAGGTTTTAGTGACTGCGCAGTCACCCATTGACTATCTCCGTAGGAGTACGGGACCTTGGGTGTGGGGGTTTCACTGGACACTGGGTGGGATCACCTAGTGTTGGGAAACGTCCTGCGAGACGTCACGGGTAGTGTCTCCTCGTGAGAGGGACACAGGTTATGAGGTTATGTAAAGGCGATGATATGTTCTATGTTCATTCAGTAAACCTGTTATCCATAATACTGGTGTATGTGGTTTCTGAGTGGGTTCCTATGTTAGGGTCATTCTACATTTCCATAGAATCCTACATAGGTGGAGGCGCTGAACCAAGAAACGTTCCAGAAGATTCACCCCAGGCTCTCATTAGCGGAGGCTCAGACCTCCTGTGAGCCTACAGGTATACGCACCACACCGGTAACACCACATGTTCTACTCACACACACTATATATGAGATTGGGTGGGGTGGAATACCCGTTACATTTGGAGGAGCTGCTGAGAGAGACCTGGGGTGCCCTGTTACATTTTTTTCTAAATTGTGCTATTTTTGTTCGCCATGAAGAAGCCACGTGCTGATTTCCCGCCCGTGCGGGAGAATGTTGCAAACTGTCCGGGTTTGGCTGGAAACCCTAAGCCCCGCCCCCGCCAACTGAATAACTCCACGCAGAGCCAGAGTCACTTCATGAAAGTGTGTGCTGCCCCTCCTTCAGATTCCACCAGGGGGAGCAAGCACTGTGAGCCTTCATCCGTAACTGCTGTCTCCATCAAAGAAAGTACTGGGGGCAAAGAAAATTGCTCGCCGTCATATGGACTCTGGCCGACGAAGGCCGGGGCCGTATCCTTTTTGTTGTGTCCGTGTATGATAGAATCGTTGAGTCCATCGGGTAGTATGAACTTTGCGATTTTGACGTGCCTGATAAGAGGGCGGCTGGAAGACGCAAACGAGGATGGGTGCCGGGAATGTTTCTGTAACAACGGTGACTGCTCCTTTTGTAAATTGGCCTGGGGACGCATGTGTGGCTGCTGCAGGATACCGACTCTGC
>WSYH01009344.1:0-26246 GCA_036426205.1 Ascaphus truei | reverse complement strand
GTGCACTGAGCTTTGTCTGTGTTTTATGTTATGTCTCTGGTTTTAAAGTCCTCAGTTATACGACACAATGCTTTCTTGAAAATAGTGTCAGATAGTGAATCGTCGTAAAGCGAAACCCTCTTTCTGCCCATTGGTATGTATTATAAAGATCCGGATTTGAGCGCCGATAAGGCGTTTTGGTTTCGGAAAACTGCCCGTTATATAGCGTCGGATATGCAGTTTGTCAAAAAGTGAAACGTCAGAAAGCAAGGATTGCCTGTATATGAATTGCTCTTTTATTACATTGGTTTTGTCGGCATATCAATGCTTTTTTACATTTGTGCCTATGTATGTACGTACTGTATGTATGTACTGCATGTTTGAACTCTCCTGATGTGAAGTAGTTACCTTCTACTTTGGACTCTGTTGAATTGAGTTCTCGGCGGACCCATTGTGAGACTGTCTTGTATCTGCATCGTCGGATATTGAGGGGAAGGGCATTCCAGATGTGCGGGGATGTGAGTGAGAAGTTTTAGGCAGGAGAGGGATTTAGATACAAAAGGGGTACACAGAAGACATCCTTGAGCAGAACGCAAGAGTCGGGCAGGTGTGTAGCGAGAAATTAAGACTGAGATGAATGATGGGGCAGAAAAGGGCATAGCCTTAAAAGGAGGAGGAGAATTTTGTGTAATATGGGATTTGATAGGAATCCGGAAGAGGGATTTCAGTTGGAGAGATGCAGAGACAGATTTAGGAGAGAGAGCAGTGTTTAGTATAGAATGAAGGGGAGACAGGTAAGAGACAGGAAGGCCAGATAGTAGAAATTTACAATAGTCAAGAGGGGAGAGAATTAGGGCTTGCATTAGAGTTTTAGCAGTAGAGCAATAGATGAAAGAGTGTATCTTTGCAATGTTACTGAGGACAAAACTACAGGTTTTAGCTATATTGTGAATATGAGAGGAGTGGTTCAGTGAGTAACGACACTGAGTTTGTAAACAACAACTTTGAGTTTGATGCTGGGGAACCTGGTTCAAGTCCCAGTGTCAGCTCCCTGTGACCTTGGGCAAGTCACTTTATCTCCTTATGTCTCAGGCACCAAAAACAGATTGTAAGCTCATCTGGGCAGGGACTGTGTCTGCAATATTCCTATGTGCTGTTTACGAGCACTATACTGTAATTGTGAACGCTTTGAGTCCCATTGGGAGAAAAGTGCCTTATGTGAATGTGAGGGAGGAGTCAAATGTGACACCTAGGCAGCATGCTTATGATACTGGGTGTATGAAACAGCTGTGAACAGTAATGTAGAAGTGGCAGTAGGGCCAGGTTTTGGTGGAAGTACAGTATGAGGACGTCCATTTCCGTCTCACTATGTACTCCTGTTGATATGATATGTTATGTTAGTCGGTGGATTGCAATCCAGAAATATATAGTGAAGAGACATTCAGCGACTTTGGCTTGTACATTAGGTGTAAGGTTAGGGGTTGAAAAGTAAATTTGTGTGTAAAGGCTGCAGAGATGTCAAACAACATGAGCAGAGTGTAATGACCTTTATCTTTGGTAGCATGTAGGTCATTAGTGAGGGCTGTATTGGTGGAGTGAGCAGTACGGAAGCCAGATTGGAGAGAAAATAGGAGATGAAACAATGGAGCAAGCAAGACGATACAAGGCGTTCAAGGAGTTTAGAGGTGGAAGACAGGACGATAGTTAGAGAGATAGGTAGAGTTAAGTTTGCTATTTTTGAGTATGGGTATAACTGTTGGTTTTTTTAAGGACGGAAACGTACCAGGGTAGAGGGAGGAGTTGAAAATATGTGTGAGTGTATTGATTAGGGTAGGAGCAAGAGGTTTAAGGAGATGGGAGGGAATGGGATCGAGAGGGCAAGTGATAGAGGGAGGAGGAGATCAGCCACGACACAACCTCCTCTGTGACAGCAGAAAAAACGGGGAGAAAGGCAGGAGGAGAATTAAGAAGAGGTGTAGAATGTGAGGAGGACACAGAGGGGATGTCTTGACATGCAGTATATAATTCACCTTTGTCTTGAAATAGTCAGCAATGTCCTGAGGTGAAATAGAGGAATAAAAACAGGTAGCAGACAGTGGTCTGAGTAGAGAGTCAAAGACAAAGAAGAAGCGGTATGGGTTAGACTTGTGAGTGTTGTAGTGAAGAAAGGGAGGTTTGTTTAGCATGGGATAGGGCAGAGTTGAAACAGGATAAGATAAATATGTAGTGAGGTAAGTCTCCAATATTTTGAGAATTCCTCAAGAAGCATTCAGAGAAACAAGTGCAGGAACACAGCATACATGTGTGGCAGTTTAGCCAGGGTCTAGGCTAGAAGGGCAAGAATGGTAGAGAAATAGAGGAAGATAGGGCAGAGTTGTAGTTAAGTAGTTCATGATCAGGTTGTCAGAGTCTGGAGTAGAGCAGAGAGAGGAGAGGGAGCACAGTGCAAAGTGGAATCAAGAGCTGTTAAGTTAATAGAGCGCAGGTCTTTGCAGAAATGAGAGGTAGATGGAGCTGGAGCAGGGGAGAAGTGAGAGAGAGAAAATGAGATGGGATGATGGTCAGAGAGAGCAAAGGGAGAAATGGAAAAATCAGACAACATGAAAGTCAAAGGGGGAAGCGCCATGCATTTCAGTAAAGATGGGGCTGTTTACTTAATGAAAGTGAGGCAGGTAGGCCGCAACATCCATTTTGACCATGTGGAGTACATTCGGGAGTCTGGACGCATGCACTGCTATTCGGTCACAGTGCCGGATAGTGAGGGAAAACTGGTGCGTAAAACAGATCTAGCCCATTATTACTAACCTGGTATGGTATTGTTATATTAGGGTGAATGTTCTTCCAAACAGGGATGGAACAAGTTATGCCTATGTTATACTGTTATGCCATTGTATGTTTATAGCGTATGATTTATGTTGGTGTGGTGGTATGCCCTCATGCGTGGCCGTGAGGGATTTTTAACCAGATGGAGGGTGTAGCAGGTAACCCCTGGCTACTTATTTCTCTGGCCCTTCCAGCATCATAAGTCCCAGTAAAGAGGGGGTAGTAAATCCTTCATGGTCTGGTTATATAATTGCATAGGATGTTAATTGATACAGTTCAGGATTAGCCTGGTACTACAAGGGCCTATGCCTGGTAGGGGGCTGGCTTTCAAGCCACTCCCCTGGGGAGGGGTGGATTTTCTCGAGTTTAGAGTAAGTGGTTCTGGGAGGGAGTCCTGGGTTGCTCTCCCTGCATGGAGGGAGCACAAGTAAAGCTTCTCCTGGATAGGAGTGGCTGAGGCCTTACCCTGATAAGGGGTGAGGTAGCTGAGAAGGGGTGCCTAGGGGAACAAGCCCTGGGTACTGTCTTCAGGGGAATGGACCAAGTCATGCATGTTGTGATGTGCTTAAAAAAGAACGTTGTACTGCCCATGGTGTGATGTGTAATTCTGATACCAGAGAAAGAGTTGCCTGTGAGGACCATCCTGGCTATCCCAGGATCCTCATGGGATGGAGGCGCTGTGCTGAAAGAAGAACAACCAGCTGAAAGCATGACCTGATGTCTCCCCTCAACATCGAGGAGCACTCAGGCCTTCTGTCACACCAACAGGTATGCACCAGCACCAGAATACCCAAGGTAGCTACATGATCTACCGTGGGTGGGGGAGGGGGTGACATGTGCTACATAAGTAAGGATAAGGATAACATGAATTTGTGAGAAATGCAATTTATGAATGTGTTAGAAACTCTTCTCCTTTCCAGCACAGATCCACTCCAGAATCCTGTGTCATTAGATGTGCAGTTGCCCTCTTCTTATTTCACTTCTGTTGAACTCAATGTTAAATTCCATATTGTGTACCACTTAAAAAGGGCCCTTTTAAGTAAGGCCTCTTTAAAGGTAGGCTGCTGCCCCTGTATGAGATTTGCTACTAAGACGTTTGTGACTGCTCCGGTGCATACTATGTTTCACTAAGTCTGTTCTGTTTAACCTGGATCTATTTATATCACGCAGTGTTTGTTGTAGCTGAGCGCTGTGGTTTACATTGCTTGATTTGCAAGTATGCATCGTCTTTATTGTTTAACTTAGTAGTGCGTTGCTGCAAATTAAGTTAGATTATGCTTTATTATGACCAAACATCAGATTATTTAGAGACTTTATATGCCAGCCTGGCATGCAGCTCTCTCTGCTCGTTCTACATAGCTATGCTACCTCTATCTGGACATTGACGGTGCAGTTTTTTCTCTACCAGAGGTACTACGCCTCTCGTTCGGCGAGAGATGTTTCAGTGATTAATTTGCTTAATTACACATGCAGAGATTTATAGGATAATAGTTATAAATGGGCACACATACCTTGTCATGTAGCTTCCATGTTGGTCATGTAGAACCCCATACTGCTTAAGATCTAGTTGTATAGTTTGCCCACTTGGACCACAGTTTAGTAACTACAGTTCAAAGTGAAATAGTATACAGTAGCGCAACAATAAAAAAAATTATAATACAATAACTACTAGTATTCGTGCACAATTCAATATATTGTTTTGTTCTCCAATGCAACTACAACACACATCACTGCAAAATACTCAAAGAACTAGATTGGTCATTACTTGTGTCTAGGCGCAAAGTTCATCTTTACTGTGTTGCCTTCAAATACTTTCTGGGCAAGCTACCCGCCTATCTGAACAAGATCCTCACCCCTACCACACGCAGCACTTATCACCTGAGATCTGACTCCAAAAGACTGTTCATGGTCCTAAGGTTCAGAAAAGTATCCGGCCACTCCTTCTTCTCTTACCATGCACCCCAAAACTGGAAACATCTACTGGAGACTCTCACATCCACCACCAGTTTAAGTTCTTTCAAAACTAAGGCTGTTTCACATTTTAATCTGGCCTGTAACTGTTACATACGTCCATAATATATATTATCTCTAACTGTGCATGCAATGGGGGTAATTCACTAAGCAGTGATAACTGCTTTTAAGTACAATAAATTGCTTTTAAGACCGATACTGTCTGTTGCGCGATTCACTAAGCAGTGATAACAGTGATTTATCGTCTGTAAAAGACATTTTTTCTGCCAAAAATAAGTGAAAAAAAATACGTCCGATCAGGCAAAAAACGGAAAACGCGCCATTTTTTGCCAGTCAGCACAATTCACTAAGCAGTGATAAGTGAATAGTACTTTAAAAGTACTTTAAAAGCACGCCAGATTTTTGCACCAGCTAAAGGCTGGTGCAAAAGAAATGGAGCTATGAACATAATCATTATTTACATTTTTGGTTTTATTAATTAATTGATTTGTTGGCTAGTGGTTTACATTAATTAATTGATTTGTTGGCTAGTGCTTTTATGTATTGAATTGCTTGTTTGGCTAGTGGTTTTATTTCTTGAATAGTTTGCTTGGCTAGGTGATTATTGAATTGTATTCTTAGGTTTTGGAATAACAGATTTTTTATTATTGTGTATATATTTTATTATTGTGTATTTTTGGCTTTCATGCTTTTCAATTAGATTGCCCATGACTGCTATAGTGGCTTATGCCCATATTATATGGGCATGATATACCACTGTACCAATCAATGGGTATAGGATGGGTATAGTGGGCCCGGGTGGGTGGTTAGGTCTGGGCCCTGGTGGGTTGCGGGGGCGGGTGGGTTAACCCCTTCATTTCTATAGTGGTTAATAACTGCTAAGGAGGTTAAGGAGTTAGGGCCATTAGACTGTATTTTTTATTGTATTGTTTCTTGCAACGAAGGATATGGATGGTGATGAGGATGAGGACGCCCTTCATGCTGGTAGGGGTGAGTGCAAGTTTTATTTACCTTATGCTGCTGGTTGATGTTTTATTTTAAATGGGCAAATGCACTATTATCCAAGGATAATGGTAATTTTGCCCATTACTGTACTGTATGCATGGGGTGGGGGGGTGTATTTATATCCATGTATTGCACTTTTTATTTTTTAGGAACAGGATTGGTACCGCAGGCCAGAGGGACCCCCAGACACCCACGGAGACCACCTGGGGATCCCTGTGGGGCCCCCAGACACCTGTGGGACCACATGGAGGCCCCTGGACACCTGCAGGAACCACCCAGGAACCCCCAGACACACATGGGGACCCCCTGAAGTCCCCCAGACATCCGCAGGAACAAACCAAAGAATAGCAGTAGGCCTTTTTGGCGAAAAGGCCTCGATCGGGCTTATATCATAGGCCCCTATGTTTTTTTCTTTTTTTCTTTCCTATTACGCTTTAGATTTGTCTCTGTGACTAGTAATTACAGTTGCATGAGTGTGACTACCAATGTAGCTATCGTCACGTTCTTCTAAACATTCTTGCTTTGAGACAATGATAAACACTGTATTATGTTTCAATTTACTATTCTGTTATGTTGTTTTTAAATGTATTGTACGTACTTGTGGTGCAGGTTCAGTATGAATTCCTTTTAATTCACCATGCAATTATTCATCACATAACTTTGTTAGCCTGGTTGCCATGATTGTTTTTCGGTTCTTGGTACCATGTTTCCAATCTTTTCCTCCCTCTATGGCTTGTGGGTGTACTTATAGTGCACAGGTATTGTTCTGTCCCAGGGTCACTGTGGCAAGTGAGTAGAGACAGGCAGCTCAATTAAATCCTATATACAAAGCAAGGGGAAGCTTCTTAATTGCTGAAGTGTTTATTGAACACAACAATCCAAATATAAAAGGGACAATATACTGGGGTAACCACTGTGGCATGTGAACAATGGAGGGGAAAGGGGAACTATAACAGCAAATGGGAATTTACAAGGTATAAGGATAGCTTTAGTATCAGGAATAGGTAAATTACCATCACTTTATCAGAAAAGATAAGTGAGGTGACTGCTCAAGATGGCTGCTGGCTGAAAGAAAGAGCATGCTAGACTGGACAAGGAGGAAATAGAGTTGGGCTATGCCAACTAGCAGGGGGAGGAGAGGACAGCCCAATTTACTGGGGAAAAAAGGGTGTTGCCAAGGCAACTGGCTGAGAAGCCAAGGGAAATAGTTACATTAGTAATGATATAACACTGAGGAGTGATGGCTGCCTCAGAACTGGGGACATATACAAAGAGGTTCCAGGACATGTATCACTAATTTTTATCTTGAAAAAATTCCACGTAGGCACCGAAACGTTGATGATTTGTTCATAAGCAAATCATAAAAGTGTTAGTTTCTTTATAGGTCCATTGGAGTGCTGACGTTTTGTTTGCAAATTCTATGTGGGAGAAGGAGCGGCTCAGTGAGTAACGACACTGACTGGCACTAAGAGTTTGAAGCAGGGGAGCCTGGTTCAATTCTTGGTGTCGGCTCCTTGTGACCTTGGGCAAGTCACTTTATCTCCCTGTGCCTCAGGTGCCAAAAAATAGATTGTAAGCTCCACAAGGCAGGGATCTCAGCCTGCAAAATGTCTCTGTAAAGTGCTGCGTACAACTAGCAGCGCTATACAAGAACATGCTATTATTATTATTATTATTATTATTATTATTATATGCTAGACCCACCTGTCGCCTGGATCTGCGAGCACCGTGGCAGTAACAACTGAATCTCTTTAGCAATTGTTTGTGCTCCTTTCAACATTGTGATATATAAGATTTATTAAAGACACCCTATTGATCTGAAATGGTCAGATAGAACTCGTCGATACTTTAAATTCCTATACCCTAAATTTGAGGCTGATATTTTAAATAAGCAAGGACAATGTTATCTTTTTGCATCTGGAGGTTAGCAAGGAAAAGGGTGGCGGTATAAACACTACTGTGTTAGGAAAATGGCTACCAACAGTTTATTACTAGCTCACTGTCAACATCCCTAATCACAGAAATCCCTACAGCCAATATCTCAGATTATACAGGAACTGCTCCACCATTCATGAGTTTAAAATACAAGCCAATGATTTGAGGGAGAGATTTCTTACAAGGGTCAGAGTTTAAATTAGCTGAAGCATTATACACTGAGAGAGAATATTATAAGAAAGCATTATACACATGAGAGAGAATATTTTCAAACAGAATGAAAGAGTAGTAGTAGAAAGATCCAATATCAGTTCTCAAACACCTATATTGAGAGTAACTATATTTTAATTATAATTAATATTGCAGTGTATCTATATATATTTTTTTCAAACCGTTGTATGTGTGTCTGTCTGTCCTGTGTCCCTGTGTCTAGGGGCAATCTAATTGGTCCGTCGGTCCGTGGGCCGCCGCCCTCCCACGGCTCTCATTGGCTCACCCCCCCCCACTGTGGCCCACCCCCACCACGGCGGCTCTCATTGGACTGTGACCACTGCGGTCCCTCCCCCCCCCCCCCCCGTGTGTCCCGCCCTCCACAGCTACACCACGTGCCCCTCTGAGCGCAGTGCAGCCGCGATTTCTCCTCCCTCCATCACTGAGCGCGCCGCCTGTCCCCACCCCGCCACCCGCAACCTCGACCCGCCCGCCATCTGCCGCGAAACCCATCAGCCACACCCGGTCGCAACCTCCATCCGCACCCCCGCCAGATCAGTCCCTCAGACCCGCATTACCACCCCCCTCTAAGCGCACCATCAGCCTCTCTCCCTGCCGCATACCTCTCACGGCCGCACGCCGCATACTCCAACCATTTCGCCTCTCTCCCGCACGCCGCACACTTCCGGCCCTCGCCTCTCTCCCTGCCGCTCAACTCTCCCGCACGCCGCACACTCCAGGCCGTCGCCTCTCTCCCGCTGCCGCCTCTAGCACACACGCCCGCTCCTGCCTTTCACTCCCCCCCAACCTCTTGCCTTTCACCCCCCCCCCCCCACTCTTTGCCTTCACCCCCAACTCTTTGCCTTTCACTCCCCCCCCCCACTCTTGCCTTCACCCCCCACTCTTGCCTTCACCCCCCCCACTCTTGCCTTCACCCCCCCCACCCTTGCCTTCACCCCCCCACTCTGGCTTCACCCCCCCCCACTCTTGCCTTCACCCCCCCATTCTTGCCTTCACCCCCCCACTATTGCCTTCACCACCCTCCCACTCTTGCCTTCACCCCCCCCACTCTTGTCTTCACCCCCCCATTCTTGCCTTCACCCCCCCACTCTTGCATTCACCCCCACACTCTTGCCTTCACCCCCCCACTCTTGCCTTACCCCCACACTCTTGCCTTACCCCCCCCCACTCTTGCCTTACCCCCCCCCACTCTTGCCTTACTCCCACTGCCCACTCTTGCCTTACCCCCACCCCCCACTCTTGCCTTAACCCCTCCACTATTGCCTTCCCCCCCCCACAATTACGTTCACCCCCCCCACTCTTGCCTTCACCCCCCCCCACTCTTGCCTTACCCCCATTGCCCACTCTTGCCTTACCCCCACCCACCACTCTTGCCTTAACCCCCCCCCACTATTGCCTTCACCCCCCCCACAATTACGTTCACCCACCCCCCACACTTCCGGCCTCGCCTCTCTCCTGCCGCTCAACTCTCCCGCACGCCGCACACTCCAGGCCGTCGCCTCTCTCCCGCTGCCGCCTCTAGCACACACGCCCGCTCCTGCCTTTCACTCCCCCCCAACTCTTGCCTTCACCCCCCAACTCTTGCCTTTCATTCACCCCCCCCCCCCCACTCTTGCCTATCCCCACCACTCTTCGCCTTCACCCCCCACACTCTTGCCTTCACACCCCCCCACTCTTGCCTTCACCCCCCCCACTATTGCTTCACCCCCTCCCACCTTGCCTTCACCCACCCACCCCACCTGTCTTCATCCTTCTCCCCCACTCTTGCCTTCACCCCCACTCTTGCCTTCACCCCCCCAACTCTTGCCTTCACCCCCCCCACTCTTGCCTTCACCCCCCCACTCTTGCCTTACCCCCACACTCTGCCTTACCCCCCCCACTCTTGCCTTACCCCCCCCCCCACTCTTGCCTTACCCCCACTGCCCACTCTTGCCTTACCCCCACCCCCCACTCTTGCCTTAACCCCCCCACTATTGCCTTCACCCCCCCACAATTACGTTCACCCCCCCCCCCACTCTTGCCTTCACCCCCCCCCCCATCTCTACCATGTCCACTCTTGCCTTACCCCCACCCACCACTCTTGCCTTAACCCCCCCCCACTATTGCCTTCACCCCCCCCCCACAATTACGTTCACCCCCCCACACTTGCCTTCACCCCCCCCACTCTTGCCTTCACCACCCCCCACTCTTGCTTCCACCCCCGCACTCTTGCTTTCACCCCCGCACTCTTGCCTTTACCCCCCCCATTCTTGCCTTCACCCCCCCACTCTTGCCTTCACCCCCCCCCACTCTTGCCTTCACCCCCCCACCTCTAGCCTTACCCCCCCACTCTTGCCTTACCCCCCCACTCTTGCCTTCACCCCCCACTCTTGCCTTCACCCCTCCCCACTCTTGCCTCACCCCCCCCTCTTGCCTTCACCCCCCCCACTCTTGCCTTCACCCCCCCCACCTTTCCTTCCCCCCCCACTCTTGCCTCACCCCCCACTATGCCTCACCCCCCGCTCCTGCCTTCCAAGTCATCATCACCACCCCACTCCGCCATCCTCAGTCACCACCTGCTCACTCGATCACACCCCCGTGCACCCACTCAGTCACCCACCCGCACGCCCTCCTCACATCACCCACGCCGTGCACCCACTCAGTCAACCACCGCCGCGCACCCACTCGCACACACTCAGTCACCCCCAGCACCCACTCAGCCCCCACGCGCCACACTCAGTCCCCACCCACCCAGTCACGCACCCACCCGGTCACGCACCCACCCACTCATCACCTGTTCTTTTGTGGAAAATATAAAATAAACAGGTTGCATTGTAATCTTTTTTTTGTATACAATAGAAAACAGTTACGTTCAAGTGCGCTAAAAATATTTTTTCCTGGTAGGTGCGCTATGGGTTGGGGGAGGGGAAGGGGGGTGCCCTGCCCTTTCTTTGTTCTGGGCCCCATGCTTTCTGTTGACGACCCTGCTCTCGCCCCGCCACCGAGCGGACACCCCGCCACAGTAAGTCCGCTTCCGCCACCCCCCCTGTCACACCCCTGAAGCGCTCTGTACATTAATGCTATATAAAAAGACATACAATACACAACACCGCACCACCAACCCAAAGTCAGCCGCCGCAAGTACCCGCAGGTGCCCGCGCACCCTGTCACTAACCCCCTGCAGTGAGCCGCACAACCCTCCCGCCTCGACTAGGGGGGGAGTCATCCTCCCCCCCCCCCCCCAGTGACCCACTGCTGCCGACTCTGAATGGGGGGGGGGGGAAATCCCTAACCAAAGGTGTAGCAACCGCCGCTAACCTCTGAAGGGGGGGGGATTCCAACTCACCCACCCGAGACGCTGCCTAGCTGTGAGTGGGGGGAATCCCAACCCTCCCGCCACCCCCACCCCCCCCCCGTGACCGCCGCCGCCGATGCTATTGAGAGCTGGGGGGGAGTGAACAGAATTGGATATGCGACGGGTAAATCAGTGGAAGGTGGGTGTGGGGGGGCGGCGCTGTGGGGCAGCCGTTTGGGGGGTTGGACTCGGAGCTGTAAAGGGGGGGTGGAAATGGAGATGTGAAAGGAGGGGGGTGAGCGTAGAGCAAGGGGGAGCGGGAAAAAATTTCTCCCGGGCAACGCCGAGTATATCAGCTAGTATAATATACACATGAGAAAAAGATCCTCATTAGCTGAAGGTTAAAGATGATGTCCAATGTGTGAATAAATCAACTTAGTCTTGTGGAATATGCTCATATATTGAATCTGTATCTTGACTGGCTTGTGTCTGACACGGTAAATCGCTTATAAGTGATCCACCGTGCCACATCCACGAACCTCACAGATACAGATCTAGAGTTATCTCCCATATAATGCAATGACAAAGTCCATAAACAATCCAATGTTCAATTGAAGTTGGATATCAAATATTACTCACAGACACCCTGTTGTTGAAGATATCGTTGGCGTGCTCCTGCTGCGTGGGTTAGTATGAAGACACAAGCAGAGATGGCAGTGCAAAGCAGTTGAAAATAAAGCCGTTATGGGGTGCCGGTATCTCCTATGCATTTTATTCCCACGGTCATGTGACATTTAAATGCATAGGAGATACTGGCACCCCATAAAGGGGCCTGTATTTCGGGAAGCAGGGTGTCCCCGGAACTCAAATCAACAAAGTTCTGCTCCAGAGACCCTCTACTCACGTACACTAGTAATAACATTTATATTTAAACAGCTGCTACCCATAATAAATATTAAAAACACAACAACACTAATACCCACCTCCTCTACCCACACATGATTGATACCAGAGGCCACGGGTGTCCGGGGCTCCTCAGGTGGTCCCCACGGGTGTCTGTGAGCCCTCGGGTGGTCCCCGCTGGTCCCCAATGGCCTGCGGTGCCAATCCTGTGGCAACATTTTTTTTCTAACATTTGAATTAATACACACCCCCCCCAACACATACAGTACAGTAATGGGCAAAATAACTATTTTCCAGGTATGGATAATAGCTCATTTGCCCATTATTAAATCAAACATTAGCCAACCAGCATAAATAAAGTAAATAAACCTTTCTACTTCCCCTGCAATCATGAAGGGCATCCTCATCAGCATACTGCAGGGCCATGTCCTCAGTTGCCAGAAAGAATACAAGAAAAAATCCAATCTAATGACCCCTAACCCCTTAGCGGTTAATAACCGCTATAGTAATTAAGGGGTTAACCCACATTCACCCGCTACCCACCCGGGAGACCTAACCACCAACCCCGGGACCACTATACCCACCATGTACCCATTGGTTGGCATAGTGGTATATCATACCCATATGATATGGGCATGATAAGCCACTATGGCAGTCAATGGTCACCCTAATAAAAAAGCATGAAGGCCAAAAATACACAATAATAAAACCTATACACAAGCACCTAAACACCCTAATTCAATAAATAAAAGCACTAGCCAACCAATTAAATAAATAAAAGCACTAGCCAACCAATCCATTAAATAAATAAAAGCACTAGCCAACCAATCAATTAAATAAATAAAAGCACAAGCCAACCAATCAATTAATTACTTTTAAACTCTAGCCAACAAAACAATTAATGAATATAAACCACTAGCCAACAAATCAATGAATGAATAAAACCAATAGGCAACGCATCAATTAAAACCAGTAGCCAACAAAAGAACTGTAAGGATGCAGGAGTCACGCCGCGCACGGCGTGCTCCTTACTCACCCCCGGCTCTGCCTGGGCCTCCCGCGGCTCGCATGGACTCCTTCCCCATGGCGCCGAGCTCCGGTCCTCCTATGCGCGCGCACACATCAAGTCTCCTCTTCTGCCCTCGGTTCAGGGCGTGGGCCCGCGCACGCAGCTACAGACGCTGCCACATGGAGGCGCGGCCACACAGGGGCGCACCAACCTTTTAAAGACGCAGTACCCTTTTTCAATGCCACAATACAATTCACCAATGCTTCTAGGATTTATAGCTCCTCCTCCAGGAACTCATCTAGACCTATCCCTGTCTCGGCCTGGCCCATTCACACACCCCCACCTTGCTACTCAGCTATTGGTTCATCATACCTACATAAACCCTCCAGATTCATTGACTCGTCGGCTGAGCATAGAACCAGTTGTTCTCATCACTCTCTGCCTCCCTAGTTCTGTTTCACAGATTCCTCGTGTATCGGACCGGCTTCTGCTACGTCTTCCTGCACCTCTGGCATTCTGAACTAAGGATGTAGGGGCTTCCTTAACCAATGCCTCATCCAATTTCGGCTCTCTCCCTCTCGTTTTGTCTCTTCTGTTTCCAGGGTCGGCTATATCCTGGCTCTTCTCACCGACCAGGCACTGGCATGGGCCTCTCCCATCTGGGAACAACAAGGGCCTCTCACACAGGACATCGATCTCTTCGTCGAGGAGTTCCGAAGAGTCTTCGATACCCCTGCACGGAAATTAACGGCAGCTTCGGCTCTTCATCACATAACCCAGGGAGATCGTACCGTCGCCGGGTATGCCGTGGAGTTCCGCACTCTTGCTGGTGAGACGGGTTGGAATAATGAAGCACTATCTTCTGCATTTTGGCAAGGTCTGTCTGAATCCCTGAAGGATGAGCTCGCTGCGCGGGATCGTCCTACTGATTTAGAGGAGTTAATCGCCCTGGCTGTTCGAGTAGATCAGCGTCTACTGGAACGGAGATACGAACGTTCTCGTTACCGACAACGGGTGTCAAGAAACCTTGCTCCTTCCTTCATCCCTCCATCACCTCCTTCCGAGAACATTCCGGAACCAATGCAGTTGGGGGGCAACAAGCTGTCTCCTGCCGAGAAACAACGTCTGCGCAATGCCGGCCTCTGCATGTACTGTGGCAACTCCAGTCACACGTTACCCCAGTGTCCTCACAAGCCGGAAACGCCAACTCCCAATGAGATCCCGGAGAGTTTCGTTGGGAATTCTTACCCTTTCTCCCATTGTCAGGGACGTACTCCCCACCAGGATAATGTTGCCTATAACACTATCCGGAGAGGGGTTTCACGCTCAAGCGCGAGTGTTCATTGATTCCGGGTCCGCTGGTAACTTCATCGATGAGACTTTCGCTAGGCGAAATAATATTTCACTTATCACCAAGAAGACGCCAGTAGGTCTGGAGGCCATTGACGGTCGACCTCTACAGCCGGCATTTATCACATTACAGACGGTGTCTCTCCTACTGCGGTTCATCGATCTCCATACGGAGTTCATTACTCTCGATGTGATCCACTCTCCCTCTGCTGAGCTGATTTTGGGTCTTCCTTGGCTTCAACTCCATAATCCTCGCATCGATCAAGGACGTACTCCCCACCAGGATAATGTTGCCTATAACACTGTCCGGAGAGGGGTTTCACGCTCAAGCGCAAGTGTTCATTGATTCCGGGTCCGCTGGTAACTTCATCGATGAGACTTTCGCTAGGCGAAATAATATTTCACTTATCACCAAGAAGACGCCAGTAGGTCTGGAGGCCATTGACGGTCGACCTCTACAGCCGGCATTTATCACGTTACAGACGGTGTCTCTCCTACTGCGGTTCATCGATCTCCATACGGAGTTCATTACTCTCGATGTGATCCACTCTCCCTCTGCTGAGCCGATTTTGGGTCTTCCTTGGCTGCAACTCCATAATCCTCGCATCGACTGGACGGATCGGGAACCCATCCAGTGGGCCACTTCGTGTGCCAAGACCTGTACCAGAATTCCCCAGAGCATTGGTGGATTGTCTACCCTGCCAGAGAAGATCGACTCTCTACCTTCTGTGTACTGGAATTCCGTGATGTGTTCGACAAGGCACGTTCCGAGATACTACTGTACCTCTGCACCGTTCTTTCGATTGTCCCATTGATCTACTTCCTGGAGCACCTCTTCCTAGAGGACGATCATATCCGCTCTCTCTCCCAGAGACGAAAGCCATGAGCACTTACATCGCTGAAAATTTAGAGAGGGGCTTCATCAGATAATCTTCCTCTCCAGTTGGTGCAGGTTTCTTCTTCGTCAAAAAGAAAGACAGTTCTCTCCGTCCATGCATTGACTACCGGGGTTTGAATAACATCATGCGCAAGAATCGCTACCCTCTACCCTTGATTCCGGAACTATTTGACCATCTCCAGGGAGCTACTATCTTTTCTAAATTGGATCTGAGAGGTGCCTACAATTTAGTAAGGATACGAGAGGGGGACGAGTGGAAGACTGCTTTTAACACCCATATCATTCCTTCCAGATGTATCCTGTCCGCCAACTCCTTTGATATTATGGGCAAGATTCAATCCGAGCAATCCCAGATTCCTATAGGGCTCAAGGTTCCAGAGGGAAGACTCTACACGGCATTCCAACATCGCAAAAAGGTTCTCGAATGGTGTCATTCTTCTAAATCTGCAGGACATCCGGGGATACGGAAGACCAACGACCTCGTTCAACGCACCTTCTGTTGGCCAGAGAGGGCTAAGGATGTAGAGGAGTTTGTCAAAGCGTGTGGTACTTGCGCTCGCAACAAGGTACCTCGGGTCAAACCAGCAGGCCTTCTTCTTCCTTTGCCCATTCCAGACCGTCCCTGGAACCATATTTCTATGGACTTCATTGTAGAGCTTCCAGACTCCAAGGGAAAGAATACGATTCTTGTGGTCATTGATCGTTTTTCCAAACAAACGCACCTTGTTCCTTTGAGGGGTCTTCCGAATTCCTCCCGCCTTGCGGATGTCTTCATTCAGGAGATTTTTCGTCTTCACGGGGTGCCAGCAACCAGTGTTTCAGATCGTGGATCTCAATTTGCATCAAGATTTTGGCGTGCCTTTTCCCGAAAATTGGGGATTTCACTTCAATTCTCTTCAGGATACCACCCACAGACCAATGGGCAGACGGAGAGAGCCAACCAAAACCTGGAACAGTATCTTCGATGTTTTATAACCGATACGCAGGAGGATTGGGTGGATCTGCTTCCTTGGGCCGAGTTTGCTCTTAACTCTCTTCGCAATGATTCCACTCAAGAATCTCCATTTTTTATTAATTATGGCTTTCATCCTTCTCGTTTACCCTTCTCCTCCCTATCCTCAGGAGTACCAGCGGTGGACAAGCGCATCTCCCGGCTGAAAGACTTATGGATAAGGATTCAGGAGAACTTAAAGGTAGCTACAGGGAGACAGAAACTCCAGGCAGATCGCCTTCGACGTCAAGTACCGGAGTTTGTTCCAGGAGACAAGGTGTGGCTTTCTTCCAAGAATATCCGACTAAAGGTTCCTACCATGAAGCTTGCTCCCAAGTTCCTCAGTCCCTTCCCCGTAGTTAGGAGGGTTAATCCTGTGGCTTACCATCTACGCCTTCCACCTTCGATGAAAATACCTTCGGTCTTCCATGTATCCTTACTTAAACCAGTATTTCAGAGTCCTCGCTTTTCCAAGAATACTTCTCCTCCACTTCCTCTTATGATTCAGGGTCAACAGGAGTACGAGGTCCAGTTTATCTTGGATTCTAGGATTTCCAGAGGAGGAATACAATACCTGGTTCACTTTAAGGGGTTCGGACCTGAGGAACGTTCATGGATTCCCCACCGGGATCTTCACGCACCTCGCCTTCTTCAGGCTTTTCATCGTAGGAATCCCTCCAAGCCTTGTCATGGATGCCCGGAGGTCGCCCCTGAAGGGGGGGGGTACTGTAAGGATGCAGGAGTCACGCCGCGCACGGTGTGCTAATTACTCACCCGCGGCTCTGCCTGGGCCTCCCGCGTCTCGCATGGACTCCTTCCCCATGGCGCCGAGCTCCGGTTCTCCTATGCGCGCGCGCACGTCAAGTCTCCTCTTCTGCCCTCGGTTCAGGGCGTGGGCCCGCGCACGCAGCTACAGACGCTGCCACATGGAGGCGCGGCCACACAGGGGCGCACCAACCTTTTAAAGACGCAGTACCCTTTTTCAATGCCACAATACAATTCACCAATGCTTCTAGGAATTATAGCTCCTCCTCCAGGAACTCATCTAGACCTATCCCTGTCTCGGCTTGGCCCAATCACACACCCCCACCTTGCTACTCGGCTATTGGTTCCTCATACCTACATATACCCTCCAGATTCATTGACTCGTCGGCTGAGCATAGAACCAGTTGTTCTCATCACTCTCTGCCTCCCTAGTTCTGTTTCACAGATTCCTCGTGTACCGGACCGGCTTCTGCTACGTCTTCCTGCACCTCTGGCATTCCGAACTCGGCATACGGCATCACGACTCTCCCTCTCTGGCATTCCGATTCTGGCTTACGATAAATGATAACGTCTCTCTCTCTAACCCCGGACTTGGCTACCGCACCCTCTACCATCCGTACCTCTCCTACCCCGATCCCGGAATCCCAGACCACTCTTCAATCAAGACGTGCCCTCGTGGCTGTGGGTGGCGTAATAATCTTTCCCACCTCAGCACCGCGGTCCCGTCTCGTTTGTGGTGAGCACATCCTGACAAGAACTAATTAAATAAAAACGCTAAACAATCGGAAAATAAAAACAAGCCATCCAAATTACAAACACTTTAAGCCAAACAATAAACAGAGAAATAAAATACAACAATCAATAGAAAAAACGCTTTTGCCACAAAATTCATTGACTGTCACTGTATTTATCTGTACCCTAAACGGCCACAGATTAATACATTATCAGGCAATGAAAAACATAAAAAGAAACAAATCAATCAAAAAAACTGAAAAAAAGACATTTATATGCATTCAATATTTTTCTTACTTTTAGAAGTGTTGACCCTTTGAATCCCTTTGAATCCTGGCGTTTCTGCAAGCTCTCTTACCGCGACATCATCAAAGTCAATCAAATGCCATCCACCTTGAAGATCCTGAACAGGTAACACAATTCTTCTTTCTTCTATCTTCTTCTGTCATTATTTCTATCTTTTCTTTAGTCTTCTATCTTCATCTGTCAATCCATAGCCCCAGGGCCAGGGAGATCACTGGCAGCCAGGCCTGGCCAGAGGTCGAGCCTAACTTGCAGTGACAGCCGGCAGGCCCCCACATCCACTGGACCTAGCCTGATCATCAACAAGGTATTCTTTTTTTATATGTTTTTTTATATGTTTTTATATGTTTTAAAAATCTTGGGCCCTGGTCTGTATAACTGCGCAGAGCAGTGTCCATGAGTAATAATCCCCAATTATTGTGTATGATTCTCTTTATTTGACCACTCGTCTTACAGAACTGGGAAATAAACAAAGGGTTCTCCTTACCCTCCTCTACCATCCCCTGTACTTTTGTCCCTTTAAATTTGTAGTTCTTTTCTTTTTACATTTTGCGTCTGTCCCTTTGGATTCTATTTTTGGAAGAAGCGAATTCCTATCAATGTTTTTAACTTCCTCCAGAGCTTTCTTAAGTAATTTACCATCGTAACCTCTTTCCAGGAAACATGTAGTGAGTTCCCCAGACTGAGTGAGAAAGTCCTCCCATGTAGAACAATTTCTCCTCAGTCTGAGGAACTGACCCTTGGGTATACCTGTAATGACCGACCTGGTGTGGCAACTGTCTGCCCTAAGGAATGAATTCCCTGTTCTGTTCTATGCCATCCTTCTTTTTCCAGTGTTCCAAATGCCTGTATACAGTGAATGTATTGTAGCTGTTCCACTCTATCCTCACATTTAAAGATGACTTTACCATTAGGGTCAAGTTTCTCTATGTAATAAATTATATTTTGAGGATGTCCTGGATACATCTTGTTTAATCATATATTACATTTTTTTCCAGCTTTTCAAATGTTTACATATAGTGAGTTCTATGGCTACAAATAATAATAATAATAATTAAATAATATTATTTGGATAGCTAGAAATGTGTAAACGAAATGGGATAAATTGGTCAATTCTAATAAGTCATAAGAGTGGACTAGTTATTTAAAGTTACTTAAAGTTAATTACCTACAAACTTTAGTTATATTTAATCATCTTTAGGGATTAGAGTATCTTTGAGTGGAGCCATTTGTGTCTGAGGAGGGGGATGTCTATGTGTTTATTTTTTTTTTTTAATAGTTTATGGTTCACATGCTATTTATTTGTGGTGTTTTTGTCTTTTATATTGATGTTTGTTGTATACTTCTTCTCTCTTTAAATATAGAGTTGATTTTGGATGTGGCAATCCAGTGAGGAAAAAATGTTTCATCCAGCTGGCTGTTTAGTGACACACACTCCCCCTGGTTGGCGCGCGCTCCCTACCTGTGCCACGGACAACATTGTTGTTCTGGTTGGCGTCAGAGGGGGATGCGCGTGCATGTCCAGAGGGATTAGAATTCATTCTGCGCACATCTATCTGTGTCCTACGCATGCACGATGGCTGTGTTGGGCGAGGGACATCGTGGGGCGGGGCGTCTCTATGGTTTTAGTGACATTGGGGGTATATGTATATTGCGGACCCCGCTGTCGCTGGGTCCATGGAGTTGTCAGGACCATGTGTCCGTCCCCCTGAGTACGTCTTCTGCACATGCGCAATTTAGGATATGCTGTAGCGCGGAGCATTATGGGACATGACGTCATTAAGATTTCGGCACGAAATACGCAATCAGTTGTAGTTTAAATAGACTGCCTGGCTTACAGTCAGGGACTGCTTGATAAAGTGCGTGTTTGCATGAAACGCGTAGGAGTGGTTGCACCCTCCGATTTTAATGCTGCTCAAATAAAGATTTTTATCTTCATGACCTGACTCTCTGTTGCTTTGTGCTGGAAAAATACTTTTTTGGGATATCTCTGTACTCTGGTACAGCTGCACGCTTGAAGAAACATGAGAGGTAAGATGTTGTGAGTAACCCTTAAATTGCTTCATTTAAAGAGCTATCCCAATGAGGAGGGGAAGGGTATAGTTGTATCCCACTTTCCACCTTTAGGGAGCTTTTTGCCCTTATTATAGGCTTTGATACTACAGGATTTATTGAATTATGGATTCATAGACCCCCATGAACTGTTTCTTCTTTGATCAGCCCACCCTTTGTATACGTTTTTGTTATATGTATTGGGGTTGGTGGGAGTCTTTTTTATATGTATTGGGGTGGGCTTTTTTAAAATATGTATTGGGGAGGTGGGGGTCTTTTTAATATGTATGGGGAGGTCTTTTCTATATGTATTGGGGGGCTTGGGGAATTTTTATATGTATTGGGGGGCTAGGGGGTATTTTTATATGGTTTGGTGGGGGGAATTGTGTGAGGTGGAGGGAATGAGTGAGTGTGGGGTACTTGATGGAGAGAGGAGAGAGGGGGTGAGTGAGGAAAATAGGGAGTAAGAGTGAGATGCAAGGGAAACAAATACATGCAAGGCGGGATGAGGGGCCCCCCCTTACACCCGCGGCCTCTGGTATCAATTATGTGGGATTAGAGGAGGTGGGTATCAGTGTTTATTGTGGGTAGTGCGGGTGGGTGAAAGGGGTATTTGGGCCATGGTAAGTAGCAGGTGGGGTAAACCCCTTCATTGCCTAAGCGCTTAGCCAATAAGGTAATGAAGTTGCCTGTAAATGCCGGGGGTCTCCGGTGCTGATATAAATGGGTAGCAACTCCGGAGATTCCGGAAATTCCAAAGATCAATCCAATGCAAAAAAAAGCATTTTTTTTCTAAGTCCCATTTCGCCGCATCTCAGCAGGTTCTCAACACCTTCACGCCAACTTTTCCTGGCATGAGGATTTTGGGAAAAACTCATCATTCTAGTGCTGCAATAGGCTTCGATAACCTAATCACGGCTACAAGAATTGCACGAGTTTCCGAACCTGCCGATAAATGGCTTATCGCCGCACACTTTGTGATTTATTTTTATTTTTTTAAGGCTCAAAATGTTGTCGATTCAGTCTTTTATCGCCTACTTATTGACGTTTACAGAATCGTAGTAGGCATTTTGGCCAATAAGTGCTCAATAAGTGGCTTATGAACGCTTAGATCATAGGCCCCTATATGTGTTACTATGCCTTTGAAAACTCTTAAAGGTGTTGTAATGCCTAGGGGTTTGTGTTTTGTTTGTTTTTCTGTACTATGTGTACTATGTGTGAAGCAAGGGGTCTCCGAAGCTGAACCATGTTATTTTCTGCCCTGGAGACCTGCTTCCTGAGATATATACCTCTGAAGAGGACCTGGCACTGTGCCCTCCAGGGTGAACAATGTGGTGGTTTAAAGGTCCTGCATCCCGAGGGACAATTGGAAGCCGCAATCTCATCTGTCACGGCTTCCTATTGACCACCATGATGTGCATCCTTTAGACCTGTATGAAGAACCAGGGCACTTTCCGAGTTAAGTATCTCGTGAAGCATGGGGTGCCCAGAGCTAAAATGAACACTGTTAAGATCTGGAGACTGCTTCCTACCTAGGGGGATGTTTTCAATTAAATACACCTTTGAAAGACATTTGTTTATATACAATGTTTATACATGGAATTAATGCCCCTTGACTCTGCACCTCAATTCAGCCTTCTTTGGTATGTTAATATTATTATATTTTTGCTATTTATGATTATTATTTCACATATTCTATACATGTGGGTAATTCATATGATTTTCATTTCAGGTTTTCCATTTCACCTTATTTTTCTCCGAAACACTCAGAGAACTTACAATCCACACTACTGAGACACCATGGGAGGTATTCGTTATATCACTTTGGGGGCAGGTCTTGATATTTGATATTGGTATTTGTTATAAATTTCCCTGTAATTCACTTGTTTCTGTAGCCTGACAAAAGGTGCCTTGGTAGCAACTACACATTGAAATAATATGTAGTACATTTATGTAATCTTGGTTCAGGTCTTCAGTGAGACAGCACTAACACAAATGGCCAATTACTTAGTCACAGCAAAGCCTGGATATCTCTGCTGCATTCAGCACTGTTGGTCACTTCCTTCTTCTGCACACGCTCTACTTTATTGTCATTTATGTGTAGCCCGTCCTGGTTCCTGTCACCTATCTAATCTCTCCATCAGTGTTTCCTTCTCTGGTGTCTCATCCTCCCCACCCCTCCCCAACGTTTGTTGGGTCACACAAGGCTCTATCCTTGGTCCTTTGCTCTTCTTGTTCTATACCCCTTCTCTTGGTGAACTAATACACTCATTTGGCTTTCAGAATCACCACAATGCTAATAACAACCACCTTTCTCACCTTCACTAACCTTTACCCTTCTTTCTGGTCTCATGTTGTCAACTGTCTTTTTGCCATCTCTTCTTTGATGTCCCACCAGTACATGAAGCCTAACTTCTCCAAACATAATTGCCAATCTTTCCTCCTTAAACTGTTATGGCTACACCCAAACTCTCCCTCACCATTAATACAGCACAATCTTATCAACACCCCAAGGCTGCTGCCTAAGGATGATATTTGATGCCACCTTCTCCTTCATTCTTCACATGTAGTCCGTCACTAAATCCTGCTATCTTCACCTATGAAATATTGTTGCAACCTTTTCCAAACAAAATTCAATCAAAACATTAATTCGCTCACTCATCATGTCCAGTCTTGACTACTGTAACCTCCTCCTAGTTGGCATTTCCCTCATACAACTGTCCAAACGGCAATTCTTTTACAATTCTGCTGCCAGACTCATCTACAGTACCGTACTCACCATTTTTGCTGCTGCTGTTCCAATATGCATAACCCTACAATGGCTTTCCATATCTTCTAAAATTACATTTTAAATCCTAACTTTGACACACAAAGCCCTCAACAATGCAGCCACCCCACCCCCACTCCCCCATTACATCTCAGCTCCCATCTCCAAATATGCCCCTAACAACCCCCTCCGTTCTGCCCATAACCTATGCCTCTTCTCCTTTTTCATACCCTCCTCCAACTCCCACCTACTATACAACACATCTCCCATGCTGCATACTATCTCTGGAACTACTATGCACATCAGACTTTCCTCAGCTTATAGAAATGTAAAAGCTCCCTGAAAACTCACCCCTTTAAAAAAGCCCATTTGACATTCAAACTCCCCACAATCCATCATGCGGCATATTCAATCTCACTATGAGCAGCCATATATACCTTTTCTTTCAGTTATGCCCCTTATTCCTTTAAGATTGTAAACTCTCATGATCAGGGCCCTCAGAACCTTTTGTATCGGTTTGTTCTTATTTTGTATGTCATTCTGTTTGTGTAACTACTATTCCCCCCATTGTACCATGCTGCCCCTTTATAATGAAATAAGAAGAAGATGAATGTCTACATTACTATAGATACATATTAAATATAGCAGCCTAATTTACTAAACACTAAACATCAAGACATCATGGTAACATATTAATTCAATATATTTGACTGCTTGTTAGATTTGTAGCATTGGAAAAGCAAACCTCCAAGTTCTATATAACCCACAGACAAGCTGTTAATACCACAATGGTAATACTGTCGAGTGTCAATACTGCTTTGTGCATAATAAACTGTGCCCTTATCTTCCCAAAGGCAAGATGTAGTAAACCTTCAAAAGGGGCAGAGGATATTGTAGCCCTACAGATGTATGTAATTATCACATTTTACTGTTTCCTCTACAAGTCTCCTGAGGTCCTTGTAGTGATACAGCACAGCAGCTTAGCAAATGTTTATGACTATTCTAAACCACAGCCAGTTATTAGAACATAATGTACTTGATGGAACTAAGCATTGCTACTTATTTTTTTTATTAACTACCAACCTCAACTTTCACATCCTTTTTTAATGACAATAGGGTTATTTTAAAAAAAATGATCTGTAGCTTTCTTTTATGAAATTGAACAATAAAGCTGAGCAGTACCCTTAACTACCAGATCTCTGTATTCAGGCACATTACTATTACTTTGTAACAGCACTGTTATAACCAATCATATCCAAATTGGGGAAAGGAGTAGAGAGATTTGAAATATGGGAAAATAATGTTTGGTAGAAGCTTTAGCTGCCACTGGAATTTTCTTGATACTTTTGGCAGGCATAGCAGGAAACGTTTGTTGTTTGATTCTTGGAAGGAGAGATAGAGGTGGGAGACAGACACAAATACGGAGGGTCTGCCAGTATACACAGCACTAAACTAAGTAGTAAAGCTCCTTGTTTTCAGAAAATTCTAATCATAAAAATAAAAGATGGAATGGTCCTTCACTTGAGACAAAAAAAGCAAATCTCTATTTACATTATACAAGTTTTTCTCAGGTTTTTTCCACAACTTACCCCTACTTTGTGTAACCCCCTTTCCCCCCTTGGCTAGGGTGACCACGTGTGATGCTATTACCTGAGTGGCAAACAGGAGGCCTGATCCGCCACCACTGGGAGCCTGGGGTGTGTGTAATGAATATACTAACAGCGCCTCCACCTGGGAAGGAACCTCACACAGTGGGATAGCCCCGCCCAAGACAATACGGTCTATAATTGCACACAAGGATATATGTAACAGTATTTACTGGCCAGTAACTTATAACAACAACTGTACAACATAAAATAACACCACATCACAGTGTAATGAGCACCCCACCCAGTACCACCAGTGAGTGTCCCAAATGTATTTGGGTGCTAGGCACCAATACCTTGCTGTCCCTTTCCCAGTGTCCAGCCCACCCAAAAGTGTAAGGAGTAGCACTCTCCCATGAACTTTTGGTGCACTTGTTGAGGTACCTGCAGAGTACTCCAGTACTCGGTGCAGCCAACTTAGAAATGAAGATCCGTCTGATCCAGCGACATGGCCAACAGCGATGGTGTTCGACTCTATGTTGGGTGGACTCCGGTAGGAGGGTCTCACCTTTAAGAGTCTTTAACACCGCCGTGGTCTGGTCCCAGACCACAGACCGCGATCACCACATGGCGTCTTCCTTGTGTCCCTGACACTATAGTAAAATGGGTAAGCGTCCCTATGTAAGGGGCCTTCCCTTCCCTTCACGTGGTTGGGACCTATCTTGGACCTAAGTTTCTAGCCTAGTCTGAGTGCCACTGACACTCACACCCTCCTTTCCCCTTGTCTGCCCTGGCTCCAACTAGCAGTCCCCTTAACTGTCAGAATCCCAACTGTCAGAATCTCTCAGTCCTATTGGTTGCCTGGCAACATGTGGACTGCAGCCCCTGTGGCTGTTGGAACTTGCAGTTCCCTTGCTGCTACTGTATACTCCTATGGAAAGGTAAGGGGACAAACAGAGAACAGAGGGAGCCAGGCTATATTTGTATGATCCAATAGTAGAAGTACCACATAAGCTTAATAGTAAAGTTCAATTAACATCCAAAAAAAACTGATTAGAAGCGGAGATTAAATATCTACATTTTACATTTGCAATTACATTTAAAGTGTTATTACTTTGCTCGGTTTATATTCATATAAATACTATGTCAAATATATCATCAACAATATATTAACTTAAAATGAGGCTTTTTTCCATGGTGAATTCTTCAGGTTAAGTTAAGGTACCTTAGTTAACAAACACTGATCTATATGCTTGCACCTTAAATAGGGTGACCATTCGTACCGGTTTTACCGGGACAGTCCCGTTTTTTTGTGTCCTGTCCCGGTTTTAAGTCGTCCCTGTTTTTGTCCCGGTTTTTGTCAATGGTCCCGGTATTGCGGGGCAGAGGTGAATGCGGCGGCCGGTAAGTATTTTCTATGTGTGTGTGTGAATGCTGCCGGGGGGACTGAATGAAGGAGAATGCCGGGGGCGGGACTTAGAATGCCGGCCGGCCCGCAGGGGATTGGATGAATGATGCTGCCGGGGGCGGGACTTAGAATGCCGGCCGGCCCGCAGGAGATTGGTTGCAGGCAGGTCAGAGGAAGCCGGGGGCGGGACTTCCGCTTTGTGCAGAGCACACGTGTCTTCCCGCACCCGGCTCCTCTGTGCGCGGTGAGTGTCCCCCTTCTGTC
>WSYH01009343.1:0-26247 GCA_036426205.1 Ascaphus truei | reverse complement strand
ACGCACCACACCGGTAACACCACATGTTCTACTCACCCACACTATATATGAGATTGGGGGGGGTGGAATACCCGTTACATTTGGAGGCGCTGCTGAGATACACCTGGGGTGCCCTGTCCCTTTTTTTCTAAATTGTCCCATTCCTATTTTTGTCGCCATGTTTGCGAAGTCCGGAGACGAGGTCCTTGCCTGGGCTTTGCGGCAGTATATGGAGCCTGGCCAGGTAGTGGCGGTAGGAGGCATACCCGCTAGTATACCCGCAATGAAGGTCCGGGAGGGTATGTGTAAAATTCCTGGGTGGCCGTGGGCATGTGTCTTAGAGGAGGAACAAGATCCCACGTCCACATGGAAAACCATACTTTTTGTTGTAACTCACACTGAGGATATATGCCTGGCAGAGGCACCGTCCGCACTGTTCATGCCCGGGGGCCCCTCAGAAGGGTACCCCCTAGTCTATGCCGACCCAGCAAAATGGCGTCTCCCGCCAAATCAGGAGAGCGCACGTGTTGCTGACTGCAAGCCTGCACAGAAAGATGTCGCAACATTCTGTCCGGGTTTGGCGCGAAAATCAGAGCCCCTCCCCTGTGCTGTGAGTGACTCAGTGCAGAGCGAAAACCACTCCCTTGTAAAAAGTGCCCTTCCTTTAGATTCCACCAGGGGGAGCAAGCACGGTTATCTTCAACCATACGTGGACGCTGTGATAGACACTCTGATCTCTGAGGATGAGATGATGCATGAGGATGAGATAGACTGTCAGGGGATACACCCAAGTGTGTATGTGCCCTGGCGAGCGCCAGGAATAGATCTCCTTATGCTACTGTGCCCCTGCTTGCAAGAAGCCTATGACGAGGGAGCCGTTATGTCCCAAGTGCCACTAGACTTCAGGATCACCGAGGTAGATGGGGAGCCGTGTACACAGTGCTTTAGCCCCACCTGTGACTGTTCTAGGGGAGCACTGGCGTGGGAACCTAAATGTGATTGCTGCGGTGCAATTTTCTTGATGCCTATTGTACCCCAGCCTACAGAGCCAGCTAAGGAGCCAAGTGAACCCGTGGTGGAGAAGAGCGCGACTGCAGTGGAGGTACCGGAGCACGCCAGCTTCGTACCCAACGCACCACACCGGTAACACCACATGTTCTACTCACCCACACTATATGTGAGATTGGGTGGGGTGGAATACCCGTTACACAAATATTACAGATTACAAATGACAGAATAATGAATATTACCAAAAGTGAAATTTTTATGGGCGTTACGTTTTCTGTCGATCTCTTCACACGAAGTAAGGGAGCCTATGCAAACAACTCTTTTCTTAATAAACCTCCACCAGAAGCTGAACTGTTGTCCCGCTTTTTTTGGTTGCCCAAATTAGCACGAGATGTTAAAAATGATGCCCTCTCCTGTGAGACCTGTGGTAGGACCAAGACTCCTCGAGCATCCCCTACGGGTTTGCTGCAGCCTCTGCCAATTCCTACTCGTCCTTGGGGGTCCATATCAATGGATTGTATTGTTGACCTACCCAGATCAAGCGGACATAATAGCATTCTGGTAGCAGTGGGCCGACTTACAAAATGGCTCACTTCATTGCCGCACAGAATCTCCCTTCAGCATCTCAGTCCATTAAATTACAGCGGAATGTTGAATACTAATAGGGGCTTTCAGACATCCTCTCTCGGTTCTCTTTTTGACTTTTTAACTTTTTCCCCCCCTTAGCTGATCCGAGGGATCTTTCAGCTGATATGTGGTTCCCATTTTTCCAAGATGTCATCAACTGATGTACAGGTTAATAATAGCTCAGATCTGGCAGTGAAATTAGAAAATGAGCAAATAAATCAAAAGATTGATGCATACGGGCAATACAGTGGGAATCAATAAACACCTAAAATAGCCATAACATGTTTTATAGCTTTGTAGTAAATATGAGCTTTTATGTTTTTCTATCTGCTCTGATATATGAGAGTCAGGATTTATGCAATTGGACCTTTCTTTTAGTGTACTGTCTACTGTAATTCTCAGCTGACTGGCAGCTGTATGTTCTGACTTCAGAGCTCAGAGCTCCACTGTCTGTCTCCAGCTCTCACTGTCTAAAGCTTTGAACCCTCAATCAACTAAAGCAACACATTCACATTCCTGTTAATTATTACTTTAATGTACTCACTGCGCGATAATTCAGAATTACCAAAGGATGTATCCCTTTCAAAGCCCTGAAATTTGAACTATTTTATTCTTGCTAAAAAAAACAGACATTTTTGTTTTTCACCTTAAATAAATCAGTCTATGCCGAGTACAGTAGTTCTCACTTTTCATTTTATATTGCAACGTTTGTTTAAAAATAAAAATAAAAATGTATTGTTATTATTTGTGGTTTCCTCTCATAGGAAATACTGAGATACTATTTCTGTGGTTCTATGTACAGTAGGGACTTACAGACCGATGCAGTGCAGCAGGTAAGAGTTTCTATTGTCTTGTGAGGTGCCAATAGGCATTAAACAGTCCCTCACCATAAGACATCATTATTGACTATACTCCTGCAAATGCACTGGGTCCAATACTACCACTATTGCAATAATAATCTCCATACCCTGATTATCAACTTATACCACATTGCTGTATCTCATTCGCTGGAGCGCCGCTTTTTGGGACTTATCCCACCTTTCTACTATGTACAGTATGGCATGTTTTGAAAGAAATAATGGCTTTGTTAACTTAAGGTTACACATGCACTAAGAATTCTAAAGAGAGTGTAAAAGAACATAGTGCAACACTGTAAGTATTGTTAAGTTACTATACTTTATTAACGTGTGTTTCTCATACACATTTTGGATGATTGCACCTGTAACCCCTTTGCTGTTAAATAAACCCGCACCACAATGAATTTCCTTTAATAGACAACATATTCATGGAATATGTACAGACGAGTCATTACATTTTCCAAGGTGCATGTGCAATGTGTAGGGGATCATTTAGTACGACGTCGCGTCTTTTATTGCATTAAATAATGGTACCGGCCATTTCTGCCTCTTATTCTTTCTGGGTTTTGCAGCATGTTACATAGGTACATGTAGAAATAAAGCACACACATCGCCCGTAGAGTAATAACATTTAATTTAAAAAATAGAATTAAAAAAAAGTGGTATCCAATTCAAAATGTATCCATAGTAAAACAGCTTTCACACTTTTAATGGGAAGTGTGGCACCCGCTGAGAAAGTCCAGCAGTATCCTGTGATGTCCGTCTCCTTGCCTCTGCTCACCTGTGTGCATTTAAGTGGTGCGGTCTCCTCCGTGACGTTACCAGCCATGTGCTCTCTCCCGGCAGTTTGTAATGCGGACAGTAAGAAAAACTAAAACTCTTGCACAGGACTTGGCATGCAGTTGATTATATACGGTGAGCAGACGTCCTGGTTTAGCTGGGACAGTCCCGGTTTTTAATTAGCTGTCCCGGTATCCCAAGAATTGTAAAAATGTCCCGGTTTAGCCGGGACAGTCCCAGTTATTAATGTGGTGTCCTCCCAGTTTGGGTGGGTAGGAGGAGAGCGGAGGTTGGAGGTTGGAAGAGATCAGAGGAGGAGGAGAGAGGATGGGGGGAGAGGGAGGAGAAAGGATGGGGGAGAAGGAGGATGGGGAGAGGGAGAAGGAGGATGGGGGGAGAGGGAGGAGAGAGGATGGAGAGACAGGTAGGAGACAGGATGGTGGGAGAGGGATGAGAGAGGATGGGGGGAGAGGGAGGAGTGAGGATAGGTGGGGAACAGGGAGGAGAGAGGGTGGGGGAGACGGAGGAGAGGATGGGGGACAGGTAGGAGACAGGATGGGGAGGGGTGAGGGATGAGAGAGGATGGGGGAGAGGGAGGGGAATTTGTGGGATGGGGGAGAAGGAGGGGAGAGGTATGGGAGGAGAGGAGGAGACAGGATGGGGTGAGAGGAGCAGCAATGAGGGATGGGGGAGAGGGAGGAGAGAGGATGGGGGGAGAGGGACGAGACATGATTGGGGGAGAGAGATGAAAGGAAAGATGAGGGAGTGGGAGGAAAGTGAAAAAGGAGGGGGAGTGCAGTTTGGGATTTAATTTGTTTTCTAAAAAGTTTTTATTTGTCCCGGTTTTTACATTTTAAAATCTTGTCACCCTAGCCGAATAGCAAGAAAACCCTACGCCTTTCATGATTAGGATCACTAATTAGGATTAGGATCAGAGAAATAGTTTATCCATGGTGCTATCATCATTTTATAGTGATTGTAATTGACAATCAATTTTCTAATCACTCCCTTGATTAGAGAAGTATGGATATCATATAGATTACGTCCGCTAAATTAGACCGTAAACTCTTCACTTGCTTTCACAGTAACCTTTTGACACCTCTAGCCAAAAACACATCCACACTGGGGGAAGGAACAGCACAGATAACATTCAAGAGACACTGTTTAAAGTATACTTTTGCTTCATTCATTGTAACATCACCGGAGAGAGATCAGTGTATCTCGAAAGCAGTCGCACAAGTGTAAAGCATTCGTTAGCCACAGAACGGTATCATCTATTTATTTTTGATTATATATATATAATATATATAATATATATATATATATATATTATATATTATATATATAGATATATATATATATATTGACTGGAACTCACCTTTTCAGGGCTATGGAGCTTCTAAGCAAATCATTCCTTGAACTGGCAATCAGAATCACCTGCTCCTGGAATTACTGCAGTTTGCTTGATGCTGCTTCCTGTGCAGCTCTTCCACTATTCGCTGTCTAGGCTATTTAGAGTCAGACCCTTCCCCCAGAAGGTTGCTGAGCAAATCCTAGTTCCCTGTAACTGTGCTTGCCACAAGTACCTCTGCTTGGCCCGCTTGGCCTTCTTGTGCCGCAGCCCCTGTGCCAAAGTTCCCTGCTCCTGGCAGACTTCGCCTATAACGCGCTGAAGCGTCTACACTGAAGTCCTCGGTGTTTCGTGGCCTTGATTCTTCGCTTCCAGAAGCTCCACTACTCACAGCTCCTATCCGGCTTGGGAGAGCTCTTCTGTGCTGAAGCGCTGGATCCCCAGTGCTATACCTTCACAGTCCCGATGGCCGATCCGCATACCTTCCAGGACCATGCATAATGTTCCACAACTACCCCCCTTCAAGAGACTATTCTTATGCCGATGCCTCTACGCTGAAGCATATTTCTGTACTGACCCCAGCTTTTGACCTCGACTCTGCTCCTGTGCCGCCTGCCTTGACCCCAGCTTGTGACCTCGACCATCGCTCTTGTGCCACCTGCCTTAACCCCAGCTTGCCTACGGATTACTTTGCCTTCTCCAACCCCGACCCGGCTACGCACTCAAACAGAAATACACATCCGGACCGGATCCTGGTGCGTAACCCGGTCGTGTTTCATATACCCACCTCAGCCTCGCGGTCCAGTCCAGGTTTGTGGTAAGCCTGACCGTTACAATAAGAAGGGAAGAATATCATGTTGATAAAAATCAATATAACTGTACAGAAGTGGACAGAAAACAGAAAAAAAGTGCGCTACTAGCTATTACACAAAGGTAAGTGAATTGAAATGTTCTTAATCACACTAACATATAAAGATATAAACCTCTGTGATTAATTGAATAATAACAACAACCTCTAATAGTGTAATGAAGGTGTCTGCTGCTGCTGATATTAGGGGGGATTGGCACCCTGATAGAACAGTAAAAGACAAGAAAAAATAGCGCACAACGCATATAGTGAAGTAAGTTCAATAATAAAATATATTAAATACAGGTAATATATCTGCGTACATCAAGTAAGGTTACATAGGCATTTCATGTACTCTGACATGTGTTACCACACGCCAGGAAGCAACCGAAAGCCGCAGGAGCAGTCTCTCACTCTGCACCCTCTGATGGTCTCTGACATGAGCTTCTGGGACGTGTTCTACGCAGGTAGGTGGCCACTCCCAGAGTGGCACTACAGTATAGATGCCTACGATATTTTTTGCGGAAACTTCTGGGGGTTGGATATTCCTCTCCTTCTGATGTGTCCCATTCAGTGAAGAAAGCGTGATTTTCAGGGTGGGAATACAGTGGTCACTTTAGAGCTGTGAAAGTGATATCTGTAAATGTTGCCCTCCTTAAAGTCTTGCTGATCTCGTAAATATTTTTTATGTTCTTTTAGTTCTTCAGTATATTTTTCAATATTCACTTTCAGCTTGGATTCCACATTTGTAAACTCTGGTAAAGTATTCCATTGGTCCAGGTTGTCAAGTTTGGTTTTTAAATCAGTGTTAACAGTTTTACATTTTTCGGATTGATATTCGGCCAATAATTTCATTAGTTCTTTGGAACACTTTCCCTTAATGGAATCCCAAGACTTAAGAATCAGTAATGTGGTGGGATGGGGATCATTGTAATCTAAGTCCCCTAGGTATTATATCCTTTTTAATGTAATTTTCAAAACTGAAAATTTCCCACCACAATTTTGCTTGAGTCTTATAGCATTTGTCTACATTTTGAAAGAAACCAGATATATCTTGGGATGATGTAGTTTCAGTGTCATTATCTGTAGATGTATTTTCAAAAAAGTTTTGAGCGGCACTCTGCCATTCTTTGAAATTTGGTTTGTTTGATATTGGGTTAATCTCCATATAAGGGGGGGGAGGGAGAGTCAGGGGTAGAGAGGGAGGGAGTGTGAGGGTGGGTGTAGGTTTTCACCGTAAGGGTTAATAAATAAGTATAGAATAGTGAAGTCACGTAGGTGAAGAGAGCTAGGGGTGGAAAGAGTATAGAACACTCCTTTATAAATGGTATACCTAATAGGAAAAGGTAGGGGAAGGGGGTATGGGAAAGGTTGATCCCCTACTCAGCTAAATGCAATACAGTATATGTAATAAATGTTGGGTATGGTGCTGTTACCGGGATATAAATATTAATTGAACCAAAGAAAAAGAACCCGGATAGCAAGAGCACTCAGATACCCTAGTGATACCCTAGTGATGTATGCAAAGTTAGTAACTTAAAATAATTTTAATGGTACGGTATTATTATTAAAATAAAGGCGTACAATACTACAGAACTGATTTATTTTAAAAAAACCATATAGGATTGTTCATGTTCTGCTGCTTTAACATGCACAGCACACAAGGATTCCTTTTCACTTGTCTAATTACTACGACCTTGTTTAACCTGGTCTGCAACCACTTCTAGCTTCACGAAACACAATCAGAACCAAGCTCCAACTGGGGAGTCTAAAAGGACAACTGTTTGAGTGAATTCCTGATTCTATACTTCCTTAGGCTGAGTCCATAGAGACTGCAGCCGTGTGGAGGCGCGCTGAGGCTGAGGGAAAGCAAGTGCTTTCCCTGGCCTTAGTTCGTGCGCCGTCCGGGGGCGTGTCGGGGGGCGGGCCAGTGACGTCACGGAGCTGGTTCGCCCTCAGTGAGCTGTAGAGGGAGAAAGGGGGTGGCCCGGGATTAAAGGGGTTACACCCCATTTGGCCATCCCCTGACCTCACCAGGGAGACCAGGGGTTAACTGGGCTGAGACCCAGAACTGTGATTTAACTCCTGTTATGACATGTAAATGTGTATTCCCCTGTTCCCCCTGTTTTATTGTAACATCTGGTTAATCAGTGTCTGCATCACACACACTGGGATCCACCCGGGAGCACAAGGGTTAATAGTTGTATAGTGATTATAGCCCTTTGTGTAAATTTCCCGCCTTTTCAGGCACCCTTTTGCAGGCTCCCATAGGCTGCCATTGGAACTCAATGTCTTTCAATGGCGAATCTTGCTGATGAGTCCTGTTCCTGAGAAGACCAGCAGATGGCGTCCGAGAGGGAGAGCGGCGGTTTCCCATTGAAAGTCAATGGGCTCATTGACTTCAATGGAGAAATCCTCGAGAGAGCTGTCCAGGAACGAGTTGGCTGCCGTCCAAACCGCTTAACCGCAAAGCGGATACATTTTCAATAGGAGAGCTTTGATCACTTACAAGTCAAGTTCAACGACAAGTGGCGTGGGAATAAACAGTTCTAGGGCACCTAGAAATAATAAAATTCTTTCTGTCCCTAGTTCCTAGACCTCCCCCCACTCGACCACAACCGGGTCCCCGTATCCTGGACCCCCGATATGGAGGTTTGCCATTGAAAGTCTATGGCGGCGAAGCCCGTTGTTTTCAATGGGGATTTAGTGAAAAAACGTGATTTAATTTACAGCGGAGTTTTGTGTATTAAAATGTGAAACGGTTTTAAGTGTATTTGTGTATCTCCGGTTCCTAACGTCGTAGAAAGTCGCAAATTGGACCATAGGGTGTCCCAGTTCCGGCATTGAGAACTGGGGAGTTTGGACCTGCTGGACCGAAAGGAACCGGATATTTTAAAATGTTCATGTTTTATCCAACATACTGTATTTCAAGGTATGGGTAAAACCCAGAGGAAATTCCTTTGCATACCAGGGTGGCATATGGCCAGAAAGGCGACCCAATGTCTAGGACTTGAGTATGTTTCAAAGGATTTTGTCACCTCCACTGTTTGCATGAGGGTGGAGATTACTCAAACCAGAACAGTCTTCAAGTGTTCCATTTCACCACTCACAAACAAAGAATATCTTGCCAGAATCCCAAACTGGTAGACTAGCTGGCATTCCTGATGTAGAGGAGGGGTTATAGAAATGAGACCCCAGAGCTCTACTGCGCATGTACCAACTATCAGGGGGCATGAGTTAAATTGTGTTCCCACGTTAACGACTGGCTAGAGGTAATTGAAAACCAATCCACGGTACTCAATGTTAAGGATAGGGCACAAAAGGTTTATAAACTGTTGTTCCCCTGTATCCTGGGTTTTCTAAATATCATCTGAATGCTACCTGATTGCGAGAGAATTGCTATGCTTCATACTTCTCATTCCCCAACCCCAAAGTAAGTGTACTTCTTGTCTGTTACTGTATTATTCGTGTGTTCACCTATCCAAAGGAATAAATATTCTTTATTATATCTAAGACTCGTTCAGTTCAACGCAGTGATTTGTGTAACCTTTAATACCTGTGGCAGACTATCGTCACATGAGCGCAAAAAACTAAAAATTGTATAAGACCTACGCCTCCGCACGCCTGCGAAAGCGTGCTCGAGCCCCTGCTAAAGCCGCTCTTATTGCGGCTGCAGGGGCTCACTGGCAAGCGTCAGCGCCTCAGCACGGGTCAGTGCCTAAGCCTTATTCCAGGCTTCACTGTGCAGCAGTCAAAAGCTGTAGAAAAACATCCATGTTTCTATAATAGATAGAAATGTAAATATTGACATATTCAGTGTGCATTTTTGTATTTCATGACTAGGAATATTTCTCCATAAAGCAGCAATCCCGCTTTCCTTTTTTTTATTTTATTTTAGAGTTATAGGTTTGAAGCAGTGGATCTCCTGAGCTGAATCACATTCCTTTCAGCTCCGGGGAGCCACTGCTTCCTGTCATACTTACCTTGTGCCTGTAGCAGCTCCAGCTGCACTATGTGGGACTATCAAAATGGCAGCTTTAAAGCTCCCGCATGACGTGGACCAATAGGAAGCTGTGACAAGGGTTGCCAGGTGTCCAGTATAAAACCGGACTGTCCTGTATTTGGACACTCTGTCCAGTAAAAAATGAGAGGTAATACTGGACATGTATGTGTCCGGTATTACCTGTCTGGATATAGTGACTTGACCGGGTAAGGGGGGCGCAGGATTTCCACGAACAGGGAGAGAGCATGGCTGTTGCTAGGAGGCTGGGCAGCTTACTCCATCCTGATTGGCTGCTGCTGGGTAAAGCAGCCAATCAGGAGGAGGTGTCAGGAGCCTGGGGTGTGGCCAAGGAGAGGAGGAAACAGCATTGAGCAGAGAGTGGAGAGGTGTGTGTGCGAGCGCGTCAGCGCATCGCACCCTTCACCATTGTGTCCAGTATTTTTGGAGAAGCCACCTGGCAACCCTAGCTTTAATGTCATCCCTTTCGGATTGCAATTGGCCTGCGTGACCAGGACATTTAAACCTACGGAGCTGCTACTGGCATCACCTATGGAGGTAAGTATCTCAGGAAGCAGGGGTCCCTGGAGCTGAAATGAACACAGTTCAGCTCTGGAGACCCACTGCTTCAATCTTACATATATATAATTTTTAAAACATCTGTTTTGCTGCTTTAACCACTCTTTGATATATGATAAGGGGTTAATGAAGCTGGTTTGGGTGACCTGAGGATAAACAAACACTTACCTGACGAAAGACCATTTCTAGGGCCTGAAACGTTGTATTGTGATGTATTCCGATGTTCTTTGAAATGAAAAGGCATCTGAATTTCACCACAAGATGGTGCAGTTTGTGTGAATGCTTTTTCTTAAGACAACAGTGATGCTTTAAACGTGAGTGCTATCGGGTGTGCTGTCTTTCGCTTTTTGTTTTGTTGTCTATATTTTAAGTGTGGCCACACTTTTGAGATAAGCACCCCAAATTAAGAATGTTTTTGAAATTGACCTATAACTTGTTGTGCTCGGATATTAGGTGATTTCACATATCTTTTTCAGACGTGAGGAAGACTTGTAGATATTATTATTTTTATTATTATTATTATCATTATCATTAACAACTTTATTTATACAGCGCTTTTCTCCCAATGGGACTCAAAGCGCTTCATGGTTACAAAAAGGGAAAAAGAAAACATTTAGGGTTATAAAAGAGAACAAACACAAGGAAAGATACAATTCAGGATGGGACTCATGGGTTCTTTTTCTTTGCTGCAATTTGTACGTTGTTTATTTGTTGTTACTTGTTTACTTAATCTTATTGTGTCTGGTTTGTCACCACTGCCAGCTTCACAATGCTAAAATCAGTATCCAAGCTCACACCAATACGTCTGCTACCAGTTGTCTTTGAGTGAGATAACTGGGGGGAAATCCACATTACAATTGCATAAGAAGGTGAATAAATGCCACTGTGTGTGTGCTCATTTACATGCCGTTGCCCGTTGTATTTGTAGTTTAAGCACTGTATACTGTATACTACTATATGAGATAATAGGATAAAAGTTGCAGATTTTGGGGAACCCACGGAAGACACGCAGATGCCCTCATGAAATCCTTGTCTTTATCCTACTTTGTGTAGTGGAGGGATTGTTTAACACTAGTTAGTTCATTGACATTATTGTGTCTGGTTCACGAACACAAAGAAAGACATTCTGTTTGCTGCGTTTCCTATGCTCTTTCACCACCTTGGACAAAGGTAGTGGACATTGAATGCTTGTGAAAGAAGATGGTGTCCTCTGGCGCATAGTCTCAGTACATCATATAGATATGTGGAAAACAGAAAAAATATGTGACAGTATAATAATGCACACAGTGTTTAGGGTTCTTTCAAGTTCCTGACGCATTGAAATCACTGATGTTAGTGACACAAACACGGTCCTTTTTAAGGAATATTTTTAAGTGTTTTCCCACTCGAGATTGTTACTGTATTTAATGGTTTAACTGTTAATTACTGCAACACCAAATTCTTCCACTCTGGAGCTTGTAATTACCGCTTCCCACTCAGTCAGATTGGATTGCTAAATATAATATGCATAGACTGGGTGGGTGAGCGCATGAGCTCCCAGCTGAGCAAATGTTGAGGCTTATAACGCTACCAGTAGATAGAAAAATAAATTAGATATATAAACTGCAAGAAGGAGGTCTTACTTAGGGGCCTCCTGATATAGATGGTCTAGATGGTAGTAATCAAGTGTTAGAAATATTAACACCAAAAGACTGGTCCACGCTGGGGTTTATGAATGTAGCTTCCCACTTAGTCAGATTATACTGCTATATAATTAATATGCATAGACTAGATGGGTGACCCCATAGGCTCCCTGCTGACCAGAAGGTTAGGGGTTATAAAGTCCCACATAAATAGAGGAACATTTCATGGCAGGATAAGTTTTTAATTAAAATGACTGGTAAATATTGACTGGTATAAAGTACACTCACAGGTGTAGGTAATCACTTGCGCATCCGCAGATGCAGGGCGGCAGTCTCCTGAAGAGATTTGCTAAATTGTTTCTGGCAGGCGAGGGCCGCGTCACGTGAGCGGTTCAGCCAATGAGGGCAAACCACTCACGGCCACGCCTCCTTGCCTGCCCTGCATCTCTTCTCTCCTGTCTCCCCTGTATGATCAAGATGCCGCTCGGTGGCAGCGCAGGGTGATGTCACAGGATAGCACGGCCGCCCTGCAGCTCTTGGTATAATCGTGGCCATACCGGGATTCTGAAGCCTTGTTGTACCGCGTCGCCATGGCAACGCAGCGTCAAATAACGCAGCAGGGCCATGTGGCGTGACGTGCCATGGCAACGGGGTCCTTTGACGTCACCCGCAGCATCATTTGACGCCGGTAAAAAAAGTACGGTGAGCGCGAGCACCTGGGGGAGCAGGCAGGGAGGCGCAGCTCCAAAAGATTGCACTCCCCTGCCTTAGCGGTTACTACTGCTAAGGTGATGAAGGGGTTTACCCCTCCCATTACCCAAATACCAATCCGAGAGGCCTAACCACCAGGGTTGCCACCTTCAACTGATGGTCAAACCGTAAAAGAAAATTCCCTTACTTGGCGGCATGGTGCGGTGGTGTCTCACGGCATCCTGCTGCAAATCCCCATCCAATTGCAGTGAACATGGCTGCGCGCGTTGCCATGGCAACGGGACACTACGTGACGTCATGACGCTGCACGGCATCACGTTGCCATGGCAACGTGCACGGCCATGTTCACTGCAGTTGGAGGAATTGCACAAGAATGCCGGGGACACTGCAACAGCACGCCGCACCTCGCCGCTACCACCGCCAACCAGAGATTGACGGGCTAAACCCGTAGCCAAGTACCCAAAACCAGGAGTCTCCGGGTCAAACCCGGAGCGGTGGCAACCCTGCTAACCCCTACACCAGGGCAAATACCCCCTTCATCCAGCCGTATACTGCCAACAACCCCCCCTGCCCACCCTCAAAGGAATGGGCAAATGCCCTAGAGTAGCCAAATATGGTTACTCATACAAATACAGTAAAATACATAACACATTAAATTCATACATGTTTTACTTACCCCTGCCAGGATGAAGGCATCCTCCTCTTCTGCCCGAACATGTTAGGGGCGATGTCCAACCATTAAAACACCATCTGTCAAACAAAGTGTGTGTACGGTCACTGCACGGATCTTACAGACTGATGCTGTCCGGTAGGATCCACACAGCGGGAGTCCCATTCAGAAGCTGGAGCCCCCGCTGTGTTAATCCTGATCGGCCATTCTCCCCCTGCCGAGCACTGTGCCGCGAACGCTCAACTTTTGGTCCGTGTTTCACCAGTACATAGTGTGAACGACGGCCTGCGTGCGGCGCGAACAAAGTGCAGTAGCTCTATAGGGCCGACCATAGTGGGTGCGCGCGCGATGAAGAGCAACCGCCTGGCAGAATTTTGAGCCGACAGAAAAAAATTGTCTTTGTCGCACGATGGCTTTCTCACGTGAGCGGTTCAGCCAATGAGGGTGTACCAGCCTTGTGATGTCCCGGCAACGCCTCCCCGTCGTGAGCCATCTCAGTCACAGGCACACGCAATGCCAAGCACTTTGTCGCGTGCCCACCATATCCAAGGCCTTAGAGACACAAGTGGCTGCATCTGTAGTATTAAAAAAATGTGATCTACTGTATTTGCTTCAGACAAAGAAGCAATGCACAAAATGGCATATACAGGACTGAAAATTAGTCAAACAAAACTTGATAAACGACCCATTTACATTATATAATTCTTTTAGGCGATTGTTAACCAAATAGTATTAATTTTTACATTGTCGCCTTTAATATGGTGGCAGATATCTTCAGTTCAAAAAATGTAAAAAAGAATATAAACCTCAGGGTATTGTGTATTTCTGTCTGATTGCGGTGATTATAAAGTGCTTTCGTATTAGATCTATAGAGAGAAACAACTCTTAATTAGAACATTTGTTATGATAAAAATCACTTTGTCACCATGCTGACCTGCAATGTGTATCTGGCCGATCTTATACATAAGGAAACAATTCCACATCCAACTGAACAGTGAAGAGATAACATCCAATTAAGGTACTACATATATAACCTATAACTTCCTTGCCTAGCAATCTGTCCTTATCTTCCCACACGTTTTCTCTCTTCATTTTCTATATCCACTTCCTTTGTACTCTCTCCTTATCCTCTCTGTATCTTCTATGCTATTATCTTGTATTCAAGTGGCTTTTATTTCAGTCTCTATTCATTACATTTAATTCCTTTTATTTATACTCTTCCACTCAAAACTATTTTATTTAAATCTTTTCCCCAGTTTAATGAATTGCAGGTAACACCAGCACTTAATTGAAAACAGTGTTTAATAATTCTGACATCCAAAAAAATTATATAAAAAAAACGATTTATTTATTACTTTACCATTACTGTTGGAAGTTATCATTCACCCAGTAACCCAAGCACGCTGCCTAGGAGTCATACTCAACTCCCCTCTCACATTCTCCTCTCACATTCAAAACATATCTAAAATCTATTGCTTTTTCCTCCGCAATATTACAAAAATTCGCCCCTTTCCTCTGTTGCTCGACTGCTAAAACTCGGACTCAGGTCCGCATTCTCTCCCGTCTCGATTACTGCAACCTCCTGCTGTCTGGCCTTCCTGTCTCTCCTACAATCTATCCTAAAGGCTGCTGCCTGAATCACTCTACTCTTTCCTAAATCTGTCTCAGTGTCTTCCCTGCTGAAATCAATCTCCTGGCTTTCTATCAAATCCCGTATCTCGCACTCAATTCTCCTCCTCACTTTTAAAGCTTTACACCAGGCCTGTACAACTTGTACAGTGAGAAGGGCCGAACTGCTCCAAGGAAAAAAGTTGGGGCCGCACGGGTAAAATAATAATCATCATCATCATCATCATCATCATCATCATCATCATCATCATCATCATCATCATCATCATCATCCTCATTATCTTCACCATCATCAAAAACCCTCATCATCATCATCATCATCATCATCATCATCATCATCATCATCATCATCATCATCATCATCATCATCATCATCATCATCATCATCATCAAAAACCCTCATCATCATCATCATCCTCATCATCATCAAAAACCCCTCATCAATCATAAAACCCTACATCATCAATCATCCCCACCCAAAACCATCTCATCATCATCATCATCATCATCATCATCATCCTCATCATTATCATCATCCCCAAAAAACCCTCATCATCATCATCCTCATCATCATCATCAAAAACCCTCACTTCATCTAAACCCTCATCATCATCCCCAAAAACCCTCATCATCATCATGCCTCATCATCCTCATCAATTTCATCATCCTCCCCAAAAACCCTCATCATCATCATCATCCTCATCATCATCCCCAAAACTCATCATCATCATCCTCATCATCATCATCCTCATCATCATCATCCCCAAAAACCCTCGTCATCATCATCCTCATCATCATCATCCCCAAAAACCCTCGTCATCATCATCCTCATCATCCCCAAAAACCCTCGTCATCACATCATCATCCCCAAAAACCCTCGTCATCATCATCCTCATCATCATCATCCCCAAAAACCCTCGTCGTCATCATCCTCATCATCCCCAAAAACCCTCATCATCATCATCCTCATCCCCAAAAACCCTCGCCATCATCATCCTCATCATCATCATCCCCAAAAACCCTCGTCATCATCATCCTCATCATCATCCCTCCCCAAAAACCCTCATCATCATCATCATCATCCCCAAAAACCCTCATCATCATCATCCTCATCATCATCCCCAAAAACCCTCATCATCATCATCCTCATCATCATCATCCCCAAAAACCCTCATCGTCATCATCCTCATCACCATCATCCCAAAAAACCCTCATCATCATCATCCTCCCTCATATCTCCCAACAAAAACCCTCATCATCATCCTTTGCGAGACTCCCCATTGATCTCTCATACCCCCATCTCTCGCCCCAACGCCCATCTCCCCACTCACACCATACACACTAATACCCCCCCCGTGCACACCACAAATGCCCCTCCGCCCCCTCGCCCTTACATCTCTCTCGCTCACCCGCCCTTGCACCTCCCACATCTACTCCCTCCCCCCTCACCTCGCACACCTCTCTCGTGCACACGCACCCCCTGCACCATCCGCCTCTCTCTGCACCCCCCTCTTCACATTCCCCTCGTCTCATCAGCCCCATCGCCGAAAGCCGAAGAGGCCCCACCACCCCACACCCCCACTCCGCCCCTCCGCCCCCCCGCCACCGCCACCTCTCGCCCCACCCCCCCTCCCCCCCGCCCCCCCTCGAGTCTCTCTCGCAGATGACGTACCGCGCCCCCCCACCACCCCCCCAGACCAAATAACACGCACGCCCCCCCCTCACCCTACCTGCCCCCGCGTCGCCCCCCGCAGGCAGAGAGCCTCCCCCCACGCCGCACCTGTCCGCCTCCCATGACTCTCATCAGTCCAACGAGACTACCCTGAACCCCCTTATCCTCATCCACCTTTAGCCCCATCTTAGCAGCACCCCCTGCCCATTTCACGCAGCCCCAACCCATTTTCAACAGCCCTCCAGCCCATTCAGCAGCCCTCCAGCCCATTCAGCAGCCCCCACCCCATTCAATCACCCCCAACCCATTTAAGCAGCCCCCCCCCATTTCACCAGCCCCCCAACCCTTTCAGCAGCCCCCCAACCCATTTCAGCAGCAGCAGCCCCAGCCCATTTCAGCGCCCCCAGCCCATTTCAGCAGCCGCCCACCCATCATGGATGAACTAACCTACCCCCCCCCCCATGTTACCTGATGGCGGCAGCCAGCAGAGGTGATGGCGGGCGGCGGAGCAACAGAGATGCGGCAGGGCGAAGCCGAGGGATGCACGTCTAGCAGCAGACCCCCGGAAGTCCGGGTTGCGCTACACTGCTAGAGCGGAGGGGGGAGCGCGCTGTACAACACTGCTGGAGCGCACTCCTACTGGAGCACGTCCTTCCTTCCCTACAGGAAGGGGGGGTGAAGTGGGGGAGGGGGGTGGGAGTTAGCCGTTGCGGGCCCACACAGGATGTCCGGGGGTCGTATGTTTGCAGCTGCTTTCACTCTTCTGCCCCTCCTACATCTAAGCCCTAATTTTCGCTAGGCACCATCCCGAATCTTGCCATTATGCTCAAGGATGTCTTCTCGCTACCCCCTTTTTATCTAAAAAAGCCTTCTCCGCCTAAACCTTTTCTCAATGATCGCCCCACACCTCTGGATGACTTCACCTCAATAACCGACTAGCACCTTCTCTATCGACCTTTAAAACCACCTTAAGACACACTTGCAAAAAAAGCATATGAGTAGAACCGAGGCTAATACTATACACCCGATACATAAAGCTTGCCCACTGCAGGCGCTTTTAGCCATGCCTCCTAACTGTATCTGTTATGTTCCGACTACCAATTAGATTGTAAGCACTTCGGAGCAGGGACTCCTTTTCCTAAATGTTACTTTTATGCCTGAAGCCCTTATTCCCATGATCTGTTATTTGTATATGTCATTTATATGATGTCACTGTATTACGGCTGTGAAGCGCTATGTACATTAATGGCGCTATAGCTGTATAAATAAAGACATGCATACACATATTTAATTTGCACATACGTGTTTGGTACAGTAGGCATTTTAATTTTGCAAGTGCAAAAATCCCTTGTAGTTTCACCAGCGTTTTCTACACTAAAAAAATTATGGAATACTTAATCGATCATTCTTTGTTTGAATGGTTATTGGAAAGCAATACGCCAGGAGTGCCAACTCCAGCCCTCAAGGGCCAACATCCAACAGCAGTTTTCAGGATTTCCCGATGCTTCAGCACAGCTGGCTCAATAGTGACTGCATCCCCTATGCGGAAGCAGGATTATCCTTTAAACCTGACCTTGGTGGCCACCTGTTTGTGCCTTGCCAGACATTCTGAGAAGTGGTTGGTGTGGTGGTGTCAGCCCCTGTTTCAACCCTTGAGTACAGTGTCATCAGCAAGAGATGCCGAAAAACGCATTAGGTGAGATATTAAACAAGGGAACTAATCGAATGTGGTGCGTCTCAAGGGGGATAATGACTAACATCACAGTTTTTTGAAGTACCAATTCTTTTGTGTGCAGTATACAAAAGGTGGCTGATTGTTATCCACAACCATCTAGTAGAATCACTTTATTAAGAGTTGCGCAGTCTAAGTGCAGACAGTGGTAAGAAATAAAGCTACCGTGTATCTTCTCCGGTGGAACAATGAGCAGTAAAAGTAAAGAAGCAGGCTTCACTTCTGTCTAAACTTACTCACAGGCACAAACAAACTCCACCTATTTAAAGTGTGTGGCCCTCATTGGATGTCGTATTCATTTTATTCTTGAGTGGTCTCATATACTTTTGATACAGTCTTACCATGAAAACTCACTATTTTTTAATTAAACTAGGGCCGATAGTCACTAAAGGGTGATAGCTTTAGCATGCCCGACTCCATTAGGGGGTTAAGACGTCTAGATTAGCAACCTTTAGCAAATATGGACTTGTAGGGTCATTTTGGTTTGTAGTCCAGAAATGTGTATTATGACATTAAGTCTGGCTCAAAGGATCAATTTCAGATCCATTTAAAATATCATCAATTTCATAACCCATTTCAATCAACTTTGTTTTGTTTCGCTGTAAATGCTAGTTCCCTTTGTATTCTAAATAATCATGTCTGAGGTGGCATACACCTCTATGGCCAGGAGATCAGCGTTCTATGCCAGAAACGCAAATACAAACATTCATCATAGATTTAACGCCAGCACAGATTGAGACGAGAGCATTCTTGAACCACTTCAAGGAGCACATAACTGTACGTAATCTTGGTACATACCCCCACTTGTATGTGGTGCTATGTATTTAGTGATTGTCCTAATGTACAAAATGCAAAGACAGTGGTAAGTGAAACATCTTGATGGTCAAGTAGTCTCCGAAAAAAATATATACTGGGATTAGAAGAACAGCTACTTCATGCATAGATCTAATAGAAACATAGCGAGACGGTGAGGGATACAAACTCTCATAACGTAAGAAAGGGATAAAATGGACCGAAGAAACATGGGATTGCAACTGGAGGATAATGGTTTGAGAAATCCAATTTCCAGCTCAAAAAACTGATTCTTCCCGATCACTCTCTGAAGTCTGCCACGTGGAATCCACTAAATGCATTTTGGGGACGGTTTCATATTGTATAGCCTAACTTGAAATCATTACTCATTTGCAGCCACGAAGGGCCGCCATCACAAAGCATTGGCAAGATCGTTATCATTTTAATCATTTTCCTGTCCATAAAACCTGAATGCAGAGCTGGGAGGCAAATGAGTTAAAGCATTGAATTATTTCCACATAAATGTTTATACATGCATATGAGTTCCGACTATCACTGCTTTTAAACAATGATGCCACTTATTATTACTAATAATACATTATTGTATTAGTACGCTGCTAGTTTTACGTAGCACTTACAAGACATTTTGCAGGCAACGTCCCTTGCCCATGGAGCTTCCAATTTATGTTTTGGTGCCTGAGAAAGAGGAAGATAAAGCGACTTTGCCCAGGTCACAAGGAGCCCAGGAATGAACCAGGTTCCCCTGCTCAAATGCCATTCAGTGTCCTTTACTCACTGAGCCACTCTTTTTTTACTGCCTGTTTGTGACATAGGAATCTTTAATATAGTATCCACAAATAAAATACACTTTGTATCACATTCACATGTCTCAGACAGGTCAGCAACCCTACGTTCCCCATTATCTCCTAGCTACAGTGCTTCCACTGCAGCCAGGATTTCGGTTAATGAATGCAAATGGGCACTTACAGCGTCACCCTTTACTCTTGTCCATGTTAACATGGACACCTGCTGTATAAGCTTATGCCTGCTGTATACACACGCTTTCTCAGCACAGCCTGGGATAAAGAAGTTCATGTTCATTAAACCTACTCACAGACAGCGCTCCTTTTTTTGAGCGAGAGAGCCTGAGTGTTCCCTTCCGCAAGTCACATTTTTCCTTGGGTGCTTCACTTGTGATCGTCTTCCCCGGGGTGCAACTGATCTTTACACTGTCCCGAATCCGTTCAGTCCGAAGGCTATGAAGTTCTTCAGGGTCTTGATGCCTTCCTCCTTCTGTATCAAGAAATCTCTTGCTGGGGGATTCTGCGTCGAGCTCGTCTGCTGCTTGCTCATGTGACTTTCTTTCCCCTATTCAGCTTTCTCCACCCCCCACATGGCCCTCCTGGTATGCTCAGTGTTTTTGCTATGTTGTTCACAATATCTCAGTTCACTAGTCCTCTTACCTGAGGTGGATTGGTTGTTGTTTTTTTTTTTTTAACGTATCGGAATTTTTTTGTTACCCCCCCCCACCCCCCCAGCACCATGCCCCACCCGAGTGGGGGCCCTGCCCAGCCTAAGCCCCACCCCCCCCCCCCCCTCCCCAACCCCCCCACCACCTTTCCCCCTATTCGCTCTCTTCAGCCAACCCCCCCCACCCCCCCACACCCTCCCTCCCGGCAATGAGTCAGGGGTGCATGGGCCACAATAATCTCAGGCCTCAGTCCGCTTCCGGCAAGGCCAGAGACCAGTGCCTGCACTACCGCCTACCGCACAGGCAGAACAGTTTAGCAAAGGCCAAGCGACCTTTGTATCTTATCATTGTGAGAGGTTATCCTGGTTTGCAATGTGAAGCTGTTGTGAGTATAACCAGACACACAAAACATTATGGTGAGTTTAAAAAAGTGTAGAAAAACATTCTCTCTTCGTTATACAATGCTTCTGCTACAGCCAGGGATTCTGGGTAATGATATGGCAATTGTCACCTTTTGCGTCTTGTCCTTTTAACATGACCCCAATAAGCATACGCCTGTCGTATTACACAGCTATTAACAGAATAAAAGCATGCATGAATTTAATACCATACATAGTATTTTAACCCGGATGAAAGGTTTGGTCTGATCTTGCAAAGTCAGCAAACAAAGAACATGTCAATCACAAAGGGTTAACAAAGATTGATTGCTGGGTTCATTGTGAACTGAGATGTTAAGAAAGTCACAGAATGATAAGCTAGAATGCTTCTGCATTGTCACAATTCATGTAGAGCCTGCAAATTGAAAGCTGGATACACAGGGTTCGAATGTTGTAAAATAACTGTTTCTGTTTCTTTTGCCATCTTTAAAATTTCCTGTAAGTATTTCAAATTATCATCAAATTCTCATTTTACGTTTCTCTTGGCAGAAATCGACTCTCACACTGTTCTCTCTGACTCACTGCTGAGATTGTTTTGGTTCGCCTAATGCAAATCATTCTGCTGTGCATTCAAATCTTTAAAATCGCCATATTTTATTTGGCAGAAATCCATGAATATTATTTTTATGCATTGATTTTTTTTCTTCCTTTTGACTTAAAATGTTGATGAGAATTCAAGGACTAGAGCTTAAAATTATTAATTTATAGCAATTAAATGTCACCAAGTTTTTCTTCTGCTAGAATTACCTCTACTTTATTTTGATGCCTGCGTATTATTCGTGAAAATGGTGTAAAACAGCCATATTTCTATTAACACATCTGCTACAGCACGTATTCTTGTACTGCCTGGGGGACACTTAACCCAATGTGCACATGACATGTATCCTTCTGCTACCAGCACAATGTGCAATGCAGCTTAACCTCCTCCTGTAAGTTATCGAGCATTAACCCTAGCACTCGGCACCGTAGCAGCAGCAACAGCCGGCTATTCTTACAAAGAGACCCCACTGATCTCTGCCAACGCGAGAACAGTTTGACTGGTAGGGATAACTTTACATTACATTACCCAGCCTTGGTTGCTATGAGATTTTGCAGCTTTGGCGGCGTGGTACGTTACTGCAGGAGTTGCAAAGGTAAATTTAACAAGTCTGCAAAGGGAGATATGGATGGCAACTTTTTCTTTGTCCTGACGGCAGTTTGTGCTGGGTGGGGGGGGGGGGGGTTTCTTTCTCTCACCTGGTCCCAGTATAGTACGGTGCATCATGGTTTTTGCTGAGATAGAGTTTAATATACCTCAGATCTACACACGCTATTGCGCCGGTTATCGCGTGAGAACACGTTATCATCTGATTTGCTGTTTTTTCTTCTCGTGTGATTTGCCAATGCGAACACTGTGGGCCATAACGTGCAAATCGCGTGATTTGCTTGTTACTACCCGATAAAGGTTGCAATAAAGTCTGTATATCCTTACTATTAATGTTACCTTTCACCTGCTGTGGTCTGTCCTATCTTTAAAAACATATGCAGTGTGCTGAACTCTAGTCCTCAAGGCCACCACAACAGGTCAGATTTTGGATTGAGCCATCTGTGCTGAAGCAGGGATATCCTTTAAACACCATCTAGAATACATATATTTCAAACATTAACCTTTGTTGGGTTAGCCTTTTTTAAACGGCCCATCACATGTACCAAATAAGCATCCTTCCCTTTCCACTCGTGTGATGGACTGAAATAAGAGTAAGTTCCCTGTGGCTTCTGTTCACATTACATAGGATGCCCCATGTATCTCCCCCCCTCTCCTCTACAACCAACCAATATTAGACATCAACACAATTACTCACCTTCTGGGGTTTAAAGGCCACACTTTTACTTAGCATGCTAACCATCATACCATAACCACCAAACACCAGCACGGTGCCAGACTGCCCGTTGCTATATCTCTTGAGCCCACGCATACACGTGATTTTGAGCCCCAGCTGGCCAGATAGCCGGCTCAGTCCACCTTGTGAGAACACCATTTCTATTTTGCCTGTACGGACATTATGCCATTTCCCCCAGGCTCACTAATTCCATTAACTCACTTGCTGCTCATGTCCAAGTATGGCAACTCCTAAAAGCCCTGCAAAAAGCTGTCACAATTACTTACGCCACCTTTCAATATTTTACCCCACATATCTTTCTCTTTTTTTCCCCTCCCTTCTTTCTCTTTTTTTTTAAAACTTTTTCATTTTTATTTTTTAAAGATAGCAAATAATTACAGCGCAACAAGTTAACTTTGGCAGTCGCTGTATGTCAGCAATCCACCCGTGAAAAAACTGTGTCCATGCCTTTTACTGGATAGAGCCCCCAACACTCAACAAGGGCGACAGCCAACTGCCCTGGCTGACACAGGTAAGTAAAAAACCACCCACAAACCCCTAACCCTATACCCTCAGACACCCCTCCTCCCTTCCACTTATCCCTGGCCCAAGCTCAACCTTAACCCCTTCAAATAGTGAGTGGAGGGGGGAGAATGACACAGCTGTCACTGGCACCCCGTCTGATAGCTCCTGGCTTGCTGGACATGTTCCTGTGTCAGGAAGCTAAAACCAGCTTAAAAACTGTGGCTTAAAATTGACATATTAATAAACGTTTTAAGAAAATCAAGTAATACAAAGTATTCTCCAATATTTCTCTGGTCTGGTGTCATTGACTGGAGGTACAACTCTTGAAGGTCTTTTAGAGGTGTGATGTAACTGGGCTCCTAAACTCTGGCACGACTACAATTATAGATACATTCACACGATTAATTGTGATGAAACCACATTGCCGCGGGGAAGGCTTAAATATGTGTTTTACTTTACAACTGGGATTCAGTGTCCCTCAGAAAGTCCATCAGGGAACAAAACCGCGAAGGGTGTTTAAAGCTTTATTTTTCCTGTGAGGGCAGAAAGCCTTACAATCACGAAACCATTATGAGCGGAAACGACAAACAAATGATGGCTCCCCCACACACAACGTAACACATACACACAGCTATCTGTGAGTGCTATATCATCATAAGAAAGGAATGAATCACTGTAACAAGCATGAAAGGCGTGGTAAAAATACTGTTTCTTTATGGCTACTGCACATGCTGTGTCCGACACTTAATTCATCCCATATCTTCTTCTATTCATTGTGAGCGTTGTTTTTACAAATCAGTGCGTGGACCCATTACTCAGCCTAGATGGCCTCATTCTAACACTTTCCAACGTGCCGTTTTTCGCTGAAAATCCCATTGACCTTCAATGGGGTTTGTGTCTGAAAACGAGCCACTTCAGAAAGTATATCTTTATCCCCTAGAGGCGTCCCCGATGGCTGCTGCGGTGGGCGCTGCAGTGTGCGCTCTACAAACACCCACAGCACACCCTCTATGGACAGGCCCCAGTGGCCGTGTGTGTGTGGGCGCGCAAAGCGCGATGACGTGTACGCTGGCAGGGAAGACAAGAATTTTTGTCTTCCCGTGCTGCAACGCGATCACGTGTACGGTAGGCAGCCAATTGACAGGCAGATATTGCCCCGTTGTGGCCGTGCCCCGCCCCCGGCTCCCATAGCTCCCCTACAGAGACCGGATCACGGCTTTTTAATCTGTGCACTTGCCCGCCAGGTCTCCAGGCCCTTGTATAGCAGTTATCTGTGGGCCGTAGCCTTAGATGTAGGTTTGCGTCACATGCCTGTGTCAAAGAATAATACTTGTTAGAATCTCTTATGTCTGAGTCTGATCTCTGGGTCAGAGTGAACGACCCTTCGAATTGGCTGATTTAATTGATCAAATGAAAAAAGACGCACAGCAAAAGTAAACGCCCAACTACTGATACAATAGGAGTCCTGAGCAACTCTTCCACTAACTGTCCTATGCCTACTCACTCTCCAATCGCTTTGTGGTACAAATTTGCCTAGAAACAGATAACAACACACACTCATTTATTATTAACCCTGGCCAAAGGGGTCTGCAACGCATTGCTGACCTCTCAAGCAGTGAAAGGTGTTCCCATGAAATACATACAATCACAATGCGCCTTTTTTGACGCTCGTATACTGTTTTTCTCATATGCCTTTTAAACACTCTTAAACGTACAGAAGAAATCTCTCCTTATATATTGGAAGCAATAATAGATGAATGTAAACGAAGTGCAAAGCCCCACGCACACAGCCTTCAACCGCCGGAGAACGGAACACATTGAAAAGCCTGCATAGCCTCTTCTACTGACTTCCGCTATTCTTTACGGCCCACACTTAATTTTGCACCGGAGTTAACAGGAAAGCTACAGTATTTTCCCCCGATATCATGAGACAAAAGCTGCCTAGATAGCAGGTCAGTATTTGCCTTTACTCCCCTTATAGTACAAAGAGAAATCTGAGTAGGTTGATAAGCTGTCTTTTGTATAAAAACTAAGATGTATTAGAGGGTGTTCATTGCATGGAATCCCGTTTGCTTAAGGTGTGGTATTTGATGTGTGCATCCGTAAAACAACATGTGACCACAGAGCAGAGCATATATAGATTTCCAGTGAGGATGAAAAATACTCTTGAATTACAAGATTTGTTATAGAGAAGATTTTGCTGACATCAAACGCCATATAATCGATGTCACCACAAACACATTGTTCTCATGTATAGTGATTCACTTCTAGCCCTTTAAAATGTCTTCCTTCCCACGCTGGCCCTTGATCCTTTCCTTATATACTGTACAGTATAACACTGGGGTTATATAAGGGGAGAGCTGATACAGCGACAGACTTGATCATCTTAAACATCACTGTCACGGGAGACCATGGACTATACCAGGCATCAATATTGCCAACAGAGCACGAGAGTTTATCAAATAATTATTGGAAAAGTATATCCCAAACTATACAAAACACACAAACATCACACATACCCAACTGGGGAACTGGGGGACTACCCTGCATACCTATTTGCAGGACCCTCATTGCAGAGATTTCCCCTGTTCTCTCTCTTACCAGTGCCTACAGGACAAGGTTTTCAGGCTGAACCAGCACTGGAGTGGAACATTGCAGTTTCTCCCTGTCCACAGCAACAACTCTGTACTCGCTGCAGGCTCTGTCTGCTGGGTCTCCCTCCCCACTTTTTACTTAAAACAAATATTGCATCCCTGCCCTGCCACTCTGGTATAAGGAGTTTAGGGGATCTCCAGCCAGGTATAAGGCTAGAGTTTTTATTAGAATAAAGAAAAGTCTCCATTTGCAGAGTACAAGATATGGGCTCGGTGTGGGGGGGGGGGGAGGCATTTCAGTGCCCCCTCTAAACCTCACCCACCAAAAGACTGAAGGGATTTCTAATAAAGTGTGCCAAGCTTTAGCCTGACTTCTGGTACAGGGTTCAGGGGTGTTCAAGCCATGTATAAGCTGATCAGGTTATTATTAAAAATAGAAAGTTTATTTATTGATTCAGAATATGGCCTGGGTAGGACAAACCATTAAATAACCGTTTTCACTCTA
>WSYH01009342.1:5790-26252 GCA_036426205.1 Ascaphus truei | reverse complement strand
TCGCTCTCTTATCCCCCCCTGCCGAATATCTCCCTCCTCTCTCTTTTATAGATCTATTCACCATTGGGACTTTAGAGGTCTTTGCTGATCCTTTCCTAAAAGTGAAAGGGTATATGTACTCCCTCTTCAGTTAGTGCATGCCTATGCCACCCAATTACTCCCAGTTAGTGCATGCCTATGCCACCCAATTACTCCCAGTTAGTGCATGCCTATGCCACCCAATTAGCATTTAGTGTTACAGAAGATCTGCCCACTCCTCCATCTCTGAATGTGTCTGTGCTCCCAGTTTAAAGAATTCTATACATTCTTTTAAGTGCAGGAATGTTTAAAGGGACAATTCTATATGGGCAATTAAACCATGTTTAAGCAACTTATCAATGTAACTGTCTAACTTGAAAAGGTGAAATTACCCTAAAGTAAAACATTTATTTATTTGCTTCTTGAATAAGTAGAGGTTTCAATTTTACTGGGACGTGTTGCCACTAGTCACACAAGTTGCGTGAAAGAATACTTGGTAAAAGAGCATTGTTTGTTTGGGGACAAATGCATCCTAACCCCATAATTATTGACAACACATGCAAATGTTTGTAGTATTAACACAAGATGCTGTATTTACTTTTGGGATTCTTTTAATATTTTGCAGAAAAGAGGCATTAACTCATAAAAATGAAACAAACTAGCATTTTGGGGACTCGTATGAAATAGAAGATTTGTTAGTATGTTATGTATAACAGAAAACTCATGTCATTTACAGTTTAATGTATTAAAGCTGCAGTTCAAGCTGCCGTTTAAAAAAAAAAAAAAAAAAAAAAGAAATATTTTTTTCCCCATTCAATATGTGCATCAATACAATCTGCACACTGACAAGTGATTAGCTAAGCTGCAGATCGATCCGTTCTCCTGTAATCGATCGCTTTGCTCGGGTTATTTAATTCAGTTCTTGCACAGCATTCTGGGCAATGTAGTCCTGCAATATGATTGACTGGGCAGTTACTAGATACAATTGGTGCACTGCTAGAGAGAGGGCGGGGCTCAAGAGCCAGAGCCTATCAGAAGGGGAGTGGGGTGTGATTTTGCAAATGCTTCCTACATTAGAAACATTACAAATGTCTTACGTTTTTTTTTAGATTTATTAAAAAAAAACCACATGTAGGATATTGCTTGAACTGCTGCTTTAAGCTAATAAAACATTTGCATTTCTTTAAATAAATAAAAAAAAAACATAGAATGATGTCCCTGATTTCTTTTCGGTGTTACCCCATACCCGTTTGTTCATGTAATAGACGCACTATAATCATGGCATGGAGTGAAAGTGTGACATCATTTTAAAACCGTTTTCATTTGGAATACTTGAGTGCTTGCAATTTAAAGAGCACTTCTGGCGAGTGTGGCCTTTATTACAGCTGTGGAGTTGGCATCCTGTCTTTCCACCTTCATACCATGATCTCTTGAGTTCTTTATTCTCTAAGCCAGCGGGGCGCAATCTGAGGGGCGGAGGGTTTTTTTTTGGGGGGGGGGGGGGGGGGGGGCGGTTGCAGAGGCCCCGCACTGTTCCCCAAGGCATTTAAATTAAATGTCGGGGGACCGCGCGAGGCCTCTGCAACCTCTACTTACCGAGATTCAGCCGGCTTTGGGAAGCGTGACCATGGCAACACGACATCAAATGGCGTCACAGTTGCCATGGTAACGTGCCACGAATTACGCCACGCGAGGTGGGGGCACGGCGCAACAACAGAGGAGAGCAGGGGGGGGGGGGGGGAAGAGAGCAGCAAAAAAAGTTTGCGCACCCCTGCTCTAAGCCATCCCAGTGCGAAGGGATTAAATGACATTACAATGAATCAAATACGATCTTGTAAAATGTTGTGCGGAGACCCAAAGTACAAGCTACAAATGGTATATATTGTTTTTACTCTGGAATGGATTCCTTTGGCACATTGTTGTACATTTCCAAAGGGCAAGCTATCACAAGTGGGACACGTAATTGTGTAGCGCGTATTGTAACAAGTTTTGTGCTCTCCTCCCCATACACTTGGCCTGGATTTGCGGTCAGGCAACACCTTGGCAATGACGTGGAATAGTGAATGTCTACAAGCGTTTTCTGGCAGACCTGGCTGGCTATAAATAGCCCTTTCAAAAATGAGTAAACTAATACTTTGCTGGGGTGGCTTTATTTACTTTCCTATTAATGCCCACTTTCCCATGGAAAAACAGTGACTTCCTTGTTCCGTCCACGTTCTCCTTTAACATCCGATGTGCTTTACCTGTTGTTAGCCGAAGAACGTTTAATGAAGACTGGTTATACCACCTAACAACTCTAGCCCAAGACCTCAAACACTGGAGACAAATTTCCGTGGAAGTCCCCTGTACCCACCCTGGGTGAAGAGGCGAAAACAAAAGCAACCTGTTGTTCTGATGTTCACTGGTTGGCTTTCTCTGAGGGAAATACTTCATGTCTGATCGCACTTTAGCGACTGGATATGCGGGGAGGGGGGCTGAGCTATTTATTTATAAAATGTTTTACCAGTTAGTAATAAATTGAATTACCTCTCGTGTTCAAGTATGTCCTGGGCATAGAGTTAAGATGACAAGTTAATACATGGTTACAAATACAGTTGTATAAGTGAACAGGGTAAGGCTGCGTCCATGGAAGGACAGGCAGCGCTGAGCCATTCGGACGCTCCGCTCTGAGCCCCGGCATCCTCAATGAGGATGTCTTGAGAGGGGGCTCACGCGAGCGTCCGCAGGCGTGCTGAGGAGTTGGGTTTTTCAGCCGACAGCCAATGCTGTGTTTCAGCGCGCTGTCGGCTGAAAACCTCCAATCACAGCAAAGCAGTGTCAACGGCGCTCAGCAACGTCACTGCCCCACTTCCCGATCGCGCATGGTGGCTCGCCTGCTAGTCCAGGGGATCGCTGCTGACGGGGCAGGCGAGCCTCAGCGTCAGCGCGGAGGAGCGCGGGCTGAGGCTCTATGGACACAGCCCAAGGCTGCGGCCATGCTAGCGCTGAGCGCGCGGCTCTTGCCAAATTTAGTTTGTGCAATTTAAATTGTCTCGTCCCCGCTCACGCGGTACGGGCACGCACGCTCTCCCAAGCTTGGCGCTAGGGAAAAAAAAAAAAGAGTTTGAAGCGCGCTCAACAAGCCCCCAATGGCCCCCTCCCCCCGCACGTGCTTGCAAAATACACAGGACACCCGGCGCTCATGCTTGTAGAGAAGGTGACGTCACCGCTCTCAAGCATGAGCGCGATTTAGCGTCAGCGGGGCCGCAGCCTAAAGCTAAAGGATCAGTTCCACGCAACAGGCAAAAAGAAATGAGAGCGATTCAGTCACCCAAAGTGAAACTTTTCCGGAAGAAAACGAAGGATCCAGCAGGATCTGAGGCTTTACAGCTGATCCAAAAATGGCAGACACGGGGGCCAAGTCTTATCTGGCGTCAAATTCTGTGTTTCTACTTCTTCGTATCCTGTGTAAAAAAAATGTTTTGCCTGGTCCTCTGACGTCTCCTGTTTATCAGATACTGTTTGTTTGGCTAACTATGTTGTCATCATTACTTGACAAACAAAAGGAGATTTAAATTGATTTACCTGCAAATTGTACATCCACAGTGTTTCACCATGTGATTAGATACAATGTGAAATCCCTTCCAAGCATGTGGTTGCCATAATTCTAATAAAGATTACTTGCCAAAAGCAGCTGTTACCAGCATTAAACGCAGAGACCCTTCCCCTGCCCGGGGACTAGGAATATGTTGCTGCCCCTCCTAGTAGCACACGCTGCTGACATTAGGACGCTTTGGTGCTGGGTGACTGTAACTTGCCAGTGATCCGCCGCACAATAACACTGTAACTGCTTCCGCGTCTCGTTCTGTTTATTATACAGAAGGATACAGGCAGCACCGTGAGATTTGCCCTTTTAATAAACAAAGCTATTCCTCGTAATTGAAAGCGAGAGAAGTTCCTGGCGGGGTGACGTGTGTGTATTGTTACATTGGGCAGTAATCTGGGTGATGAGCTGCTGTCTGCAGTCGCTATGTATTCTTTATAGCTTTAACTGCTACTGCTGGGGTGACCAACTCTTGTCCTCAAGGGCCACCAACAGGTCAGGTTTTTAGGATATCCCTGCTTCAGCACAGGTGGCTTCTGTGCTAGTGTATTTAAAACATGTATGTGCAGCAGGTTAAGGCCAGTACATACATGACCTGCTGTTACTAGCCCTGGGAAAGAATCAGAAAACACACGGAGCGGAGCACGTCTCAGGATTCCAGTTGTCCGTGTTTTCAGTTTAATAAACATTCTGTTTTTCGGTGTTAACATAATGAAAAAACATTGACACGCATTTGAATTTGGCGTCTTATCGGTGCACTTTTATTTCCTATACTCTCCCGTGATGTGTCGTCTCCCAACCGCGGCCGCCAGAAGAGGCGGAATGTAATCGGAAAGAAGGCTTCATTTCCGGTGTTTATCGGTGTTAACCGAAAGTGCACGGTGATCAGTCCATGGTGTTTTTCAGTGAAAACCGGAATCCCTAAATATGTCCCTGGTGTTACAAACCCCTTATATCTAAAAGAATTGTCTGCTTCTTTGCAAAGCAGGCAGTGAAGGGGTTAAGCGGATTATCCATATTATTGCCTGTTAAAGCCACAAAGTGTTTGAAATGTTGTTGACATAAGATTGTCCCCAAGTCATCCATTGCTTTTTAATGATCCATCTTTGCCTTTCCTGCTATCCATGTTTTGGCGTTTTTTTCTTTCTGACAAGCAGTTCTATCTGATAATGAAATGATTTGCCTGTTAGTACAGAAAGCCGTGTGGTTTACATAGTTTGCCTGCTTTCCAGACACTGGTCACATTGTTTAGCTGGTCGTTTAGCGCTGTGAAACAGCTGGCACCTTTACAAATGTCTGCAGCGTAATATTAGGAAATATTGTAACTTAGGCCTCGTCCAGGGTGGGAGGGCGCTCGAGTAACGTGACGTCAGGCGCTGGGCGGGTCCTGGCCAGCTAGTTGCGCGCTCGGGGGATGCGCGCGGCTATGACATAACGGAGCTGGTTCACCCTCATTGGGCGAAACGCTTGCGTGACCACGTGCCAGCAAGCGGCCAAATCAAATTGATTTGTCTTGCTGAGCGCTGTGGACAGAAGCGATTTACTTTAATTGTTGTGATCGCTCGCGAGCCAGCGCTCAGCCTGGTCGAGGGCCTAGAACTGCGTCATCTAGTTTTCCAAAGGGGCTGGATCGAGAGTGCCGAAAAGCAGGTCACATGGGCATTGTAAGGCAATTTTCCATATGTTTACGTAGAATTCCAAATATTTTACTTACATTTTGACAGCATCTATATTAGACACCATAAAGGAATCTTCTTCTTTGAATTGTGCGAAATCATTTATGGTGTCTAGGAGGGGCAGTTGAGAGATAAGGTTTGCATCTCTGGAGATTTAATTCAGTTCTGCATTCCTTACAGCTTTCTTGACTCTTTCTGCTGTTGTCTAGCTTCATATGGAACATTAACCCCTTTTATGCAACATAACATTAAAACACCAGGACATACTCGCTTTCTCTAATGGTGGAGTGTGTATGTGTATATATGGATATAAATGCCTTATTTTTGAGGTTACCCCCTGTTGCACTGCCTTCTAGATTACGTGTGTGTGTGTGTGTGTGTGTGTGTGTAATCTAGGCAGTGCAACAGGTGATAACCTGAAAAATAAGGCATTTATTAATGTTATGTAACACACAATCAAAAAGAAAAAGACACTCAGGTGAAGGTAAAACTGCTTATCTTGGCTGGAACTGCACAGTTTTTGTGGGCACTGAATCCTCTGAGACGCCTCTCTCCTGTGCTCCATGGAGCTCAAAATAGCAGTTGGCACAGGAGAGGGGCGTCTCGGAGCAGTGGTGCGCAAACTTCCTGCGTTGCGCCCCCCCCCCCTCCCTTACCTCTAATGTGGCGTTAAATGACGCCGCGGGTTCATGTGAAGTCACGTGATGCGTCTCCATGGGAATGGGAGACGCGTGGACTGAAGTCGGGTAAATGAGCCGCGCCACCCCTCAGCATCCGTGCCTCGCTAGAGGTCAACTTCCAGTGCCGGCCGCCGGACAACCCGCAGTCACCGGGCCCGGCCTGACAATCCCTTCTTCAAACCCCTGAAGAAGGTCCCTTAGGGGACCGAAACGGCGGGCACCTATGTGTTATGGGTCAATAAACACCTATTTTTGCATATATTTTGTCTGTTGTAGATAATTAGACGATGCTGGTCTTTTCGTTAAAGTGTGTGTGTGTGTGTGTGTGTGTGTGTGTCTATATATATATATAAAATGTTTTACCAGGAAGCAATACATCTCTCGTTTTCAAGTATGTCCTTGGCATAGAGTTAAGATGACAAATACATGATTACAATACATAGTTACATATGTGAACAGGGTATACATTATATACAAGACATTGCATGCACAGGAACAGATAATATATATTATAGACGTACAGTTGTGTGAAAATGAAAGTACACCCTCTTTGAATTCTATGGTCTTACATATCAGGCCATAACAATCATCTGCTCCTTAGCAGGTCTAAAAATTAGGTACATACAACCCCAGATGAACAACAACACATGACATATTACAAAAAATAAAGCCAAAATGGAGAAGCCATGTGTGAAAAACTAAGTACACCCTTACTGCTTCCATAGGAATTAAGATGCTAAGTAGCAGACAGGTGCTGCTAATCAAATGCCCTTGATTAATTGATCATGAGCAAGTGTGACCACCACTATTAAAGCCGAAGTTTTAGCAGTTTGCTGGTCTGGAGCATTCAGGTGTGTGTTTACAAAATGCCAAGGAGGAAAGACATCAGCAATTTAAAGTCCATCATTCTACAGTGAGAAAGATTATTCAAAAGTAGAAAACATTCAAGACAGTTGCCAATCTTCCCAGGAGTGGACGTCCCAGCAAATTCACCCCAAGGTCAGACCGTGCAATGCTCAGAGAAATTGCAAAAAACCCAAGATTTACATCTCCGACTCTACAGGCCTCAGTTAGCATGTTAAATGTTAAAGTTCATGACAGTACAATTAGAAAAAGACTGAACAAGTATGGTTTGTTTGGAAAGGGTTGCCAGGAGAAAGCCTCTTCTCTCTAAAAATAACATGGCAGCACGGCTTAGGTTTGCAAAGTTGCATCTGAACAAACCACAAGACTTCTGGAACAATGTCCTTTGGACAGACGAGACACAAGTGGAGATGTTTGGCCATAATGCACAGCGCCACGTTTAGCGAAAACCAAACACAGCATATCAGCACAAACACCTCATACCAACTGTCAAGCACAGTGGTGGAGGGGTGATGATTTGGGCTTGTTTTGCAGCCACAGGACCTGGGAACCTTGCAGTCATTGAGTCGACCATGAACTCCTATGTATAACAAAGTATTCTAGAGTCAAATGTGAGGCCATCTGTCCGACAGCTAAAGCTTGGCCGAAATTGGGTCATGCAACAGGACAATGATCCCAAGCACACCAGCAAATCTACAACAGAATGGATGAAAAAGAAAAGAATTAAGGTGATGCAATGGCCCAGTCAAAGTCCAGACCTCAACCCAATTGAAATGCTGTGGCTGGACCTTAAGAGAGCTGTGCATAAACAAATGCCCACAAACCTCAATGAACTGAAGCAAAGTTGTAAGAAGAGTGGGCCAAAATTCCTACACAACGATGTGAGAGACTGATAGTCATACAGAAAATGATTACTTCAAGTTATTGCTGCTAAAGGTGGTTCTACAAGCTATTGAATCATAAGGTATACTTGGTTTTTCACACATGGATTCTCCATTTTGGCTTTATTTTTGTTAAATCATGACACTGTGTAATATGTCATGTGTTGTTGTTTATCTGAGGTTGTATTTACCTAATTTTACGACCTGCTAAGGAACAGATTGTTATTATGTCCTGATATGTAAAACCATGGAATTCAAAGAGGGTGTTCTTTCTTTTTCACACAACTGTATGTAACAGCTACAGACTAGATTAAAATGTAAGACCGCTTTAGTTTTTAAAGAACTTAGACTGGTGGTGGCTGTTAGTCTCTGGTAGATTGTTCCAGTTTTGGGTGCATTGTAAGAGGAGGAGCGGCCGGATACTTTGCTGAACCTTGGGACCATGAACAGTCTTCTATATATCTACACACACACACATGTGTGTGTGTGTGCGTGTTTGTGTGTGTTTGTGTGTGTTTGTGTGTGTGTGTGTGTGTGTGTGTGTGTGTGTGTGTGTGTGTGTATGTATATGTATGTATAATACAAAAAAGGACAGCACGGCTCCCATAGTGTAATATTGCACAATAAGTTGTAAAAAAGGACAAAAAGATAGATTACCGACACTTGTAAAATAGAACAAGTGCGTAGGATGTGAGAATAAATCAATCAACAGGTATCACCGTTAGTTGGAACACCATGACAGCGTGTGTAGCCGTGTGTACCGCAGAGCCGCTTCCGTGTCCGGACACAATCTGGGAGTGCGCGTCCGCACTCTATTCCCCCTGCAGACTCGCAACACCACTTTCAGTTCCACTGCTTGGTTTGCATCTGTGATGTTATTCAGCTAGACTCCTGGATGTGTATCACAGTTCTACAACGCAACCCTACGCGTTTCGTCACTGTTCACTGGCGACTTCACATCAGGGAATCCCTGACAACAAGGACTAATTGTAGTAATGTATAAATGTAATACAATAAATAAACTGTTACGTCAAAAACAAATGTTATTAGTTCTTACCAAGAATTTATTCAATTTCTTTCTTTAAAGGCGGGGGTGGGGTTAGGGGCGGGGCTAGGTGGCGAGTAGATTTTTTGGTTAGGCGAGTAAATTTTTGGGTGATTTGTCAAGCACTGCGCATTTGAATATGTATATGTGTTACACTGGCGTGTTTACACAAGGAATTAGTGAACCCACTGGTAGAATTTCTGTAGAATTTCGCCGATCTATCACAGGAGAACGGATCGATCGGCAGCTTAGCTAATCACGTGACTGGATCGCATTGATGAACATGTTGAAGGGGGAAAAAAAACATATGTATATTTTTTTTTAATCCGCCAGCTTGAACTGCTGCTTTAATGTTGTTGAAAAAGTAAATTACAAATGCTTTTCACTTGGGTATTACCGGTTTAACTTGATTGTTTTGTGGGTTTCATATTTTTTAGCAGCGGTGCCTGTGGGGAAGATTTAATAAATACATTTCTAATGGCGTATTACCTGGAAAGCCCTGTAACGTTTTCACGAGACAACCCACTAGAAACCTTTTAATTTGCCTTCCTTTCTCCTCCCTTTATTTTTTTTTTTATTATTACAACTATGCTTGAAACTTATTTTAACTTAGAACTATGTAGTTTATTCCAGAGGATGGTTAATAAAGGAGTCTGCTTTCCCCCTCTTACACGGTGCCAGGACGTCTCTGTTCTCAGAGCCGTGAGCCAGTGCTGGCAAACAAGTGCTCCTGACTTACCACTGAGTGCGGTTCCAGCTGATGTGCCGAGCGCCAACGCCTCTGTCAGCGTTGTTTTTAAATCACTGTGCTGACGAACACGAGCAGGTTTTCAGTCTTTTGTGAAAGATCTTCTTTGGACTGTGACACCAGTATGTATGGATATGTATTCCATTCCGGGCTTCCTTAAAGAGCAGTAAAGGGGACTTCAGTTCAAACACATCAGATAAATACGGTTGGCTGTTTATTAGTGCTATGGCTATTCCTTTTACCCATAGCCCTTGCCGTATACACTGTACCAACCTGTCCTCATGAACTGTGCACCATAGGCCAGCGGTACGCAAACTGGGGGGCGCGACCCCCAGGGGGGGCGCGAGACTGCCGACGGGGGGGGCACGGGGTTTACAGAGGCCCCACGCGCTTCCTGAAGGCACTTAAATTAAGTGCCGGGGGAGCTGCAGGGCCTCTATAAACCTAACTTACCGTGGCTCCGGCGGCTTCCTCCCTGCGTCGCCATGGCAATGTGACGTCATTACGCCGGTGCGCGGGTAAGTTGGGGTTGGGGGGGGGGGCGCGGGAGTGAGGAGACAGCCGGCAGGGGGGCGCAGGGAAAAAAGTTTGCGCCCCCCTGCCGTAGGCTACGGCCCCAATTACTGCGTGCACACGTGCGTCGGCGTGTCTGGTGGTGCGTGCACCAGTTTCAGCCGCGACCTTTGGTCTGTGGTCGAGCCCCGGGAGAAGAGCAAGAGATATTGATGGGTGGGAGCAGCGTTGGTTCGCCCTCATTGGCTTAAAGGCCGCCGTGATGTGGCAAACGCTCGGCCGCCGCAGCAAAACAAATTTCTTGTCTTTTGGCAAAGGCGGTTGCGCTTCCTGCAGACGCGCACAGGTAGCTGCAGGGGCCTGCCCCATTGAGGGCCGTACTGTGTAGCGCGAACAGTGGGGACTCAGTTTGGGCCAAGCTGGTCTAACCTGGTGTGACAAATTGAGGGTATTTAATGACATTGTTAAGCGTTTTGTTTGTGTAGTTGGTGGAATGTGTGTGTTTTCTACATTACCGGTCCTGGCTGACAGACCGGATAATATGAAATTCAGATGTAGGTGTTTCAGCCGCTACTGTGCTTGGTACTCAATGTACTGTATGCTGGTGTGAAGCTGTATTCTGTTACTCTTTAATCTTTACTTTTTGGCTGCTCTGTTTACATTTGACACCTTTTTCTGTTGGCGAGGGGAACTCCTCCTAAGGAAGGTCATTATAATGTCTGTTTGTGAAGTACTCTTATTTTCTCTATCCATTTGGTTTTTGTTTTCAATGTTTCTAGCACACATTTCCAATAATTGATCAAATATCTTTGACGTTTATCCTGCCTATTACGGTGTGTTCTGAACTGTGGTTATGGGCTGTGAGAAATATTATATTTGGTTTTTAAAAAACATACAAAAAAAACTAAAAGATAATATCGGTTTATTGTTTGCTTGTTTTTAAGGAATTGCATCCCAAGAAGATACAGAGCATGGTCCAATCCGTAAAGCATTTGAATAAAACAGGATTTGTTATTTTTGTTTAGTATTGACCTTTTATAGTGTTTAGGATTTCCTGCATGAGTCCTTCACGGTGTGTGGGTGGGCTGACCCTGTGTGTATCCTTTTTTAAGGGTGTGTTTCGTACATCCGAGTCTTGTGCTGACCAAGTATTTGTATTTATAGGCTATTCAACTCTGTAAATGCTGAGTTGTTATTCAAAGAATGGAATCGCAAATAGGTAATACATTGGTGATCATTTTAAAGTGAAATCCTTAAACACAATGTCAAGAACGCACTTGGGAAAAAAATAGGTTCTTAGAAATAATATACATGAAACCAGTAGGCAGTAAAACTACTGTTTATTGATATATAGCTAGCTATTTGTATCTACAGTGCTACAGTATGATGAGGAGTACTCTGAAAACTAATGTGTTTTGTTTTTAACAAAGTAACAGACCACACCATTTTTGATCTGTTAAATATTCAAGGTTTGTGTCAGTGTAGTCACTTTTTTTATTAACTATGTAAATGTGCATATATGTTATTTCTTGCAAGTTATCCAAGCGTGACCTTTAGTTCCAGCACATGATAATACCCAGACACGAGACAATGGAAATAAGCTCACATCTGGATTCATGTTCCATGTGTGCTTATTGTATTGACAGCACTTGGGTTTTCATCATTCCACGCAATTAGTAATTAGATCTGACTTTAAGGACATGACTTGTTATAGGATTTCCTATTGAGAGGGCAGTGTTTGGTCTCAAAGGCACAATAATACACAGGATTAATGAGCACAATAGCGAGTGAACAATAAGGAATATAGTCACATGTTAAACTTCCTGATACTTGATACAAAGATAGTTTTGAGGATATGCTTTATGACTTTTGCAAAAAGGTATTTAGTTACTCAGAAAAAGCCCCTATGAACTTGGATAAATGTCCCGAATTTCTTAATTCTCAGTGACAATACTTTGGTGGTTTGACTATGACAACTCTTTGTGTAATGATTTTATTACTCTTCAATCCACTTTATTAAGGTACTTTAAGGTTGTTTGCGTTCATTTGGTTCTATTGTTCTTTTCTCCCATATAGTTTCATATACTGTACTTTTGGGACACCAATGTATTCATGTCTTATTACTCAAAATACCAACCTACTTGACATATTCTTAAAGCATCGCTAAAATAATGGGCTAAAACCGACAGAACTGCATTTTGAAATAAATCAGCTCCTTGACTGTGCCATTGTATGCAGCACTTTGCGTGCGCCTAAGGCACGTTCTATAGTGCGGGGCGCGTGCTGCCGCCAGCCTTTCTGTACATAGGCCGCGCACGGCCGGGAGAGGGGAGCCGACAGTGGCGAAGATAAGGAAATTCATCTTTTCGCGCCGCTGCCTGCGCTCAAATGTGTGTGTATGTATGCGTGGATGTGTGTGTGTGTGTGTGTGTGTGTGTGTGTGTGTGTGTGTGTGTGTTGTGTGTGTGAATGATTGTAGAAGTTAAAAATATATATATTTATTAAAGTTTTTTTTCTTTAAAAAATCTTATCTAGGACTTACTTCCGCTCACACAACCTATACACACTCACACATACTCACACATACTCACACACACATATACATTACCTTCAGCTCCCGGCACTATATACAGGAGAAGCATGTGGCACGTGCACGCGCGTTTGCATAGGAACGCGCGGCCGCATCCTGTATGTAACAGCCCTAAAGCAGTGAGGGCATTCATCAAGCTGACCGCTTGTCAGAAGTTGTCCATTCTGATGGGCCATTAATATGGGCAAACATTTAAAGCACATGCTTCTCTTAATTATGTATTTAAACACAATTGAATTAAATAAAAAAAAAACATTTTAGATCATTACTATTTCCTAATAATGAATTTAGTTGAAACCTGTCTCTCGCTCTCTCCCACCTCCTCACTCTCTCCTCCTCTCCCCCCCCCTTCTCACTCCCTCCTCCCCAGGAAAACTATAACACTGTAAATCTCAGTATGGATACAAATAAAATAACCATACTTAAAGCTGCAGTTCAAGCTGCCGTTTAAAAAAAAAATATATATATATTTTTTTCCCCCCTATTCAATATGTGCATCAATACAATCTGCATACTGACAGGTGATTAGCTAAGCTGCAGATCGATCCGTTCTCCTGTAATCGATCGCTTGCTCGGGCTATTTAATTCAGTTCTTGCACAGCATTCTGGGAAATGTAGTTCCTGGAATATGATTGACTGGGCAGTTACTAGATACAATTGGTGCACTGCTAGAGAGAGGGCGGAGGGAAGGGGAGGGGACTGTCACTTTGGAAATGCTTCCTACATTAGAAACATTAAAAATGTCTTTAAAACCTTTTTTTTTTTTTTTTAATTCTACAATAATTTTTTCCTAGTACAGAACTGATTTATTTAAAAAACCACATGTAGGATATTGCATGAACTGCTGCATCACATGATTTAAACAAAATCTGTGTTGGAGGAGGTTTCCTAAACTGTTTGTTTTTGTCTCTGTTGTAATCTTACTGCAGGACAAAACAAAGACATGCTGAGCCCACAAATATACAAGGGAGCTCAATACAGGACATGTTCCTGAACTACATCTCCCCACGCCAATTTTTCTTTCTTTAAAATAGAAGTTTATATTTAGGGTTTTTTTATTTCTAGAATTCAATACCTACTATGATCACGCCACCCTAAGGCTAAGGCCCCGCTGCCTCAGACCACGCGCCCGCACTGCAGACAGGCGGCGCGTGGAGAGGCACTTGACTGCTCCCTGTGGTCTGTAGGGAGCGGGAGCTGGGGGCAGGTGGGGTGTGGTTTGAGCGGGGGGGGGAGGGCGTGGTTTGAGCGGAGGGGTCTCGTGCTGTCCCCCTCCCCCTTGTCGGACCCTCTCTCATTCCCGGAGCCTCCCTCCTCTCCCCCCTCCCGGAGCAGGGGCAGCCTGCGAAAGGGGCACCAGAGGAGGTGGGGGGGCGCTATGCACGGTTGCACAGACAGGGTAGCCGCCTCCCTCCCCGTAGCCGCCTCCCTTCCCTCCTCATTGGCTGACTGCTGCACCACGTGACGCATCAGCGCTTCTGATCACCAGAAGCTTGCAGTATCGTCCGGCTGACGCGTCACAGCACACAGTCAGCCATGTCTGAAGGAGCCAGCGGGGACCTCCAGACTGGAGGAAAGGAGTTGGTGGCCCGCGGCTACGGGCGCCGCCGGACCAAAGCCTAACTCTATGATCACGCCGTCCTAACCCTATGATCATGCCGCCCTAACCCTATGATCACGCCGCCCTAACCCTATGATCACGTCACCGTAACCCTATGATCACGCGCCTAACCCTATTATCAGTCACGCCTAACCCATGTCACGCCCGCCCTAACCCTATGATCACGTCCACCCTAACCCGTAACTGATCACGCCGCCCTAACCCTATGATCCGTCACCGCTAACCCCTATGATCACGCCGCCTAAACCCTATGATATCACGCCACCCTAACTCTATGATCACCCGTCCTACCCTATGATCACGCCGCCCTAACCCTATGATCACGCCACCCTAACCCTATGATCACGCCACCCTAACTCTATGATCACGCCGTCCTAACCCTATGATCACGCCGCCCTAACCCTATGATCATGTCACCGTAACCCTATGATCACGCCGCCCTAACCCTATGATCACGCCGCCCTAACCCAATGATCATGTCTCAAACATTTGTCTTTGTTTTGCTAACAATACAAGATCTGCTTGTGATGTCTTCTCAGTCAAAGTCTTTGTTGATTGTCATTGTGTATCTCGCTGCAGCTTAGAATGAGATTGATCCATGACGGCAACCATTATACCCCATTCTCAAAGCAATTCGAAAAGGTTCGTTCAAAGCAGAAAGCCCAGGGCCTTTTTAAATAGCTGGCCCACTGAATCATGTTTTTACTGTTATCATGCTATTTTCCATATCTGGGAAACAGCCTGAAAACCTTGCAAGGATAGAATAAAAAGATCACCATGGATTGCTATAGAAAGCACAGAAAGCAGATTAAAAAGAAAATCATCATCAGTTCATCTATAGGACTTTTTGAGAAAAGAAGTGATTAGGGGACAAGCCTGCGCCATAATATGACTATCGCTGTGAATGTGTTTGGAGAATATTGAAGGGGATTGTTGCTTTAATGGAGCACTACCAAGAAACTCACAGACCCGATCATGTAAGCATTATAATGTAATATAATTGCATTCCTCAGATTAGTTAATTAAAGTGGAACTCAGGAAAATATGAGCAGCGCGTTTTACCTGCAGAAGAGGGGAGCGTTTTACCTGCAGAAGAGGGGAGCGTTTTATCTGCAGAAGGGGGGAGCGTTTTCACTCTGAACATATAATTTCTGTTGATACACACAGCCCCTTTTAAACTCTCTTTTGGTATTATTTTTAGAGCAATAAAAATGGCTCCATGATTTAATGTCCCATGCAGACCCGCTCAAAGACAATTTTGTCTACCAGTAAATAAAACCGGATGCAGGAAAATACTCGTAATGGAATTTTATAATTGACCAAAAGTAAACTGAAGCTCTGAAGAAAACAAAAACCGATGCATCATTGGGGCGAGTTCAGTTTAAGAGCAGACATACAAATATTAGGACAATCTTATTTATCTGCCCTGACCAGAGGTGGAGGTGATGTAAGGGCGAGGGAGAGCTGATGTGTTTTTCAAAATGGCCCTGTCGGTGATTTCACATGGAACTACATCTGTGCTCACCAAAGAAGGTGGCAAAATAAACTACCACCTGCCACCATCCTTGGAGTCTGGTTAGATGTAGACCTGATACATGCAGAGAACCTAGACAGAAGCTGGGTGTCTAGCAGAAGACACTTGGAAAGACGAGTGCAGTAATATGCTTTTCCTCTACGCAACTGACAAAACATTTTTTGCCCACGCTCATCCGGTTCTGAAGAACATAATAATCGCATGTTCTTGTATTGCGCTGCTAGTTTTTACGTAGGGCTTTTCAGAGACATTTTTCAGGCACAGGTCCCTGTGGAGCTTACAAGCTATGACTTGCCCAAGGTTACAAGGAGCCGACACCAGGAATTGAACCAGGTTCCCTTGCTGCATACTCACTGCCAGTCAGTGTCTTTACTCACTGAGCCACTCCTGAACATCAAGTTTTCTATCAATTCTATAGCATATGCTTCTTTCAGAGCATCGCAGTGTTTTGGTTGGCAACTAGAGTCCTTTGCTCCTGGTGAGGTTTTGCAATCATAATTCCTTCTGCAGTGAAGGGTTTAGCTCTGCAAGAGAGAAAATGCAAATGGCAGGAACTAGAGATTTTCTGGTGTTGGTATATTTAGACCTTTCTGTTATGACAAGGTTTCATAGTATAAATCTCATTTTCAGTTTTAGGAATAAAATCGTGTTAGTTTCAATAGGTGCTGTGAACTAAATTACAGGGCTTATCCGGTTGCTTTGTGATAACTGCGTGGTTGAAACCTACAGTATCTCGGCCAGTATAACCAACCACACACTGAGACCAAAAGGTCGAAACAGCTGTCTGTGAGCAGGTTTACTGGCTGTGCACTTAACCCAGGCTGTGCTGAAAAGCTATGTAGTGTGGCAGGCATAAGCTTACAGGGATCCATGTCAAAATGGAATTGAAGCAAAAGGTGACCTGGTGTGCTCATTTGCACGTCATTTCCCAGAATCCCTTGCTCCAGTGGAAGCGCTATATGGTTGGAGATGATGGTTGAAAGCAGGGTTACAGACCTGTCTGACACATGTGAATATGCTCACACGTGATATTTTTATTTGCTGGAAAAAAATTGCCTGCGGTATACTTGGGGGGGAGGGGGTAACGCTATATACGCAAAGTAGCTGTTCGTGCTGATTTCAGATGAAAACTCCAATTTAAATCAAAGGGGATTTTCTGCCGAAACAACCGCAGTGAGGTATATAGCCTAGAATATGGCCCTTGGGCCCAGATCTGTAAAATGGTGCTAAGCTTTAGCACACATTGGCTCCCATTCATGAGGCTCATTAGCAAAGAAAGTGACGGAGACGGCATATTCAGTTAGACTTAAAACATGTAAGTGGGATGCAATTATTAAGGTACCGTATACATCTGTAGGGTGCAATGGTACTATGCTGTGCGGAGTAAGGCTTGTTCTATAGTAGGTGCGGGCGCACGTGTGCGCACACCTGTTCATGTGACGCACACTTTTTTGTGTGTACAGTGCATTTTGCCGGGAGCTACAGGTTTGCAGTGTGTGTGTGTGTGTGTGTATTTATATGTATATGTAGATGTAGATTGTGTGTTATTCATTTATTATTTTTTTTAAATAAAAAAAAGACGTGTAAAATAAGAATAAATTATTTCTTAACATTGTACACGCACACACGCACACACAACAGCAGCGGTAGCGGCACAAATACTTACTTTTTGAGTCTTCCCCGCTGTCGCCCGGCTCCACGCTCACTGCCGTGCGCGCGGCCCTAGCATTCAATGGCTGGCTAACCTCAGTCAACTATAACTGCCGCACACGCGCGCTCCCCCAATATATTACGGGCCTTACACTGCTTTTTAACTCACACACCCATAATAGCATAATTTATATTCTTTTTTTATTTTGAATATCCACATTCTTGTTATAAAAATGATTCATTTTAAATACGCTTCTTGTTTTCTGCTTTTGGGGCATACAGTACGTATTGTATGTTCTTTAACAAACTATTCTCCAATGTCTAACCGGTGGGGAAAAAATGGTTGAAATAGGCCCCAGGAGCAGTCCTCCTTCTTAATGGCTCTCTGACCCCATCTTCTCAATGTATTTATCTGGAAATTGTACTCGGAAGTCAATAGTACTGTATGGTGGGGATGGAAAAGACATTCCACTGTAAGGAAGTGTAAATAAGTTGCATTAAATGTTGTTTTGTGCACATTCTCTCAATCTCCATGCTCCGTGATCGATATTTGTGGACTCAAAGCCATTTATCTGCGGCTCATCTGACAAGCTGTCCATTACAAGCACAATGTCCGTGTATTGTGCACTTTACCAGTTGATTTAATAAGATATCGTTTTGGGGAAGATGCTTTTTACAGGGCCTGTCCCTCCTTGCACCGAAGTGGACTCATTCCAGTTTAAGGCATCTCTTATGGGCGACTAATGCCTTTTCTTTCCAAATTTGTACTTGTAAGTATATTTAAATATATTTTTTAAGTTACTCTCCCTGTCCAGCTGCCGTTTATAGGTTCTCTGAGAATTACAGAAGTGTAGAGAAAACACGTGATTGACGAACACTTCACCATTCTGAAGGCTCTAAAAAATTCGATTGTAAACTAATTTCCAACAGAAATAAAAGTAGTAAACCTTTGCTATTAGCCCTGTTACATTTGTTTAGAGGAGCCAGTTAGACTGTTAAGTCTTTTGTTGGTGGATATCTGCTCTGATGCAGAGAAGCAGATGTGTTGTGACTAACTCTGCCTGTTCTTTCACAAGAGCTTATTTTAGTGTCAACAATTTGAGTATCTTCTTCTTTGTGGTGTTCGCAGAGTGGGGATTCTTCCAGTGATTTCTTTCTCTTGGAGTTTTTCTAACAGACATGCATAGCAATTTCCCAGCTCTGCCTGTGCTGCTGAGGCTGCAAACTAAGCACGGGGTAACGGAAACATCCATATTCCTCTCGTTCTATCTCATTTGCCGATTCTGACCTATATGTGAGTTTTTCATATGGTGAAATTATAGTGTACAGAGCTTTCTTAACCTGACCGGTCTCTAACCAATCTCCTTTCCATATTGACGTATATCTGGTAAGGGCTGGGCCCTGGCACGGATATCAAGTACATCATGGGCACTTGCTTGTTTCTTAGGTGGTGATTGGGCTGAACCCTTTCACTTAATTTCTGGGATCCGGGATCTTGTTGCGCCCTGTGATAGCTCCGGGGGCTGGTGGCACCCTCTGATAGCTCCGGGGGCCTGGTGGCGCCCTGTGATAGCTCCGGGGGCCTGGTGGTGCCCTGTGATAGTTCCGGGGGCCTGGTGGCGCCCTGTGATAGTTCCGGGGGCCTGGTGGTGCCCTGTGATAGTTCCGGGGGCCTGGTGGCGCCCTGTGATTTTTGTTTTTAAAGATATCACAACTTTACAGAATGTACACTTCTACAGGAAGAATACGGCTATTACAATTTTTAACCTGCTTACAAGTTGAATTTTTTTTTTAACAGTTTAAATTCTCCGTCTGTTTTTCCCCTCCCAACGTAATATAAACATGTTTTTTCATGCACATTATGACCTGTAATACAAAATACTCTGCTTGTAGTAGGATGTGGTTTTTTTTTAATTTGCTTTATTTTAAAGAAATAAGAGAATAGGAACACAATATGGGGGAACAGCTTCTAAAAGAAAAGAAAAAAGCAGAGTTGGTACATTTAAGGCAATAAAGAAAACCAAGGGCTGTATTAAAGAGTTGTTGTCTCGCATCTAGAGGAAGTGATGTGCTATATAGGGTAGAAGTGGCACAGACGGACGTGATCTGGCCTTGCAATGGGAAGGAAGTTAGCACATTTAAATTAATCACAGACCGGTCATGCTGTTACATCATGGTACTGGCTGATAAGTCATTTGAAACACAGCACAAAATATCTTTGGATTGTTCTCTTTGCTGTAATCCTGCTAATATATAACAACTGTCTACCCAGCCCTGTGCTAGTCTGAAACGGCGCACTGAATGGGGGGCAGCGGCCCGAATGGGGGTGGGGGGCCAGCCCGAATGGGCGGGGGGGGGGTCAGCCCGAATGGGGGGTGGTGCTCTGGCTGGTAGTTGACCAAATGAGGGCAATAAAAATCCTGACTACAGTAGTCTTTTTATGTTTTATTTCTGCGGAAAAGAAAGCTGCCAGATAAACGTAATACAGAGTGACACATTTCCTGTATCCTGTTATCTCATTCTCTAGTTTATCTGAGAAGTAGGAGAAGTTTAACACTCGAAGCCCCAGTGGAATTTGGAGAAAATCATTTTAATCTTTCTTCGCTGGACCTAATTAAGGAACAACTTTTAGAAATGCTGTTTAGTTTTTCATGGATCCTACTTTACTCCCTGAGCAAATGCATTCCTTGCAGCGGAGGTGTTACAGATCTGTGCTTAAATCTCTCCCCTTCTCCCTCCCTATCTCTTCTCCCCTTCTCACTCCCTTTCTCTTCTCTCCCCTTCTCTCTCCCATTCTCTTCTCTCCCCTTCTCCCTACCTCTCTCCCCTTATCCCTACACCTCTCCCCTTCTCCCTCCCTTTCTCCCCTTCTCCCTCCCTCTCTCCCCATCTCCCTCCCTTCTCCCTCCCTCTCTCCCCATCTCCCTCCCTTCTCCCTCCTTCTCTCCCCATCTCCCTCCCTCTCTCCCCTTCTCCCTCTCTCCCTCCCTCTCTCCCCCTCCCTTCTCTCCCCTTCCCCCTCCCTTTCTCTTCTCTCCCCTTCTCCCTCCCTTTCTCTT